>PVJO010004570.1:0-108143 GCA_004026905.1 Hystrix cristata | reverse complement strand
AAAGACCTCAGTCAAAACTAGAAACGGAATCCACAGCAGCAGAGCTGTCTTTCTTCTGAGGCCCTCTACCTCCAGATGTGCCAGCACCCTCTCCCTCCCCGCCTGACCTCCCTCCAGCCCTGAGACTTCAGAAGGTAGCTCTCCCTTGCTTTTTTGCTCCATAATCGCCAGCACCTGGTGCCACTGGAGGTTCCCAGAAGCTCAGCGTCACAGATGACACCAGTAAGCAGTCTACTGAGGCCTTGGGATGTGGTGTCAGGGGCCAGGTTCCTGTGGGATGCCAGGTGGACGTGATGTGTGGGCAGCTGGGCAAACAGTCAGCAGGACAGAAGGGAGGGCAGAGGGGGCCTAGACATACACGCGGATCCTCCAGCAGTCCGTGAACTTGCCCAAGAGAGTAGGGGTCCTGAGAAGGTACCTGGGAGCCACACCAAAGCCATGTGAGGAGGAAGGGAGGGGAAGATGGCTCTTAAAGAGCCCTGGACACTAGAGGAGAATGCTCTAGGTTGCTCATTCAGACCCCACTCTAACGCCCTTCTAGCCAGCTTGCTTGACTACATGGTCTTGAAAGCTAAACTCTTGGCTTCCTAGACTTCTTGCAGCCAGGGGAGGCCATGTGACACAGTATTAACCAGCAAGACGTTAGTAGACGGCAGTTGGAATGGTGTCTCATCCGTTGTATTAGTCAGGTTCTCCACGCTTGCACACAATACCCGACACCCACAATTTAAAGAAGAGAGGTTGAATTTGGCTCACATTTCAGAGGATTCACTCCATGGTCAGCCGGCTCCAAGGCAGAAACATCATGGCAGAAGAAAATGGGTCGGCAGAGGATGACATGGATGCCATTGCGAGGGGTGAAGGAAGCTGCACAGGTGAGTGTGGCTGCCACAGTTATCACAGGAAGGGGTAAGGAGTGCGGACAGACTGCTGGACACACGGTAGGAAGGCAGAAGGCGACTGGCAGCCTTCTGTGGGAAGGAGTCGATGTGGCTACAGGGTGCCGTGCTGGCCAGGAGGAGGCGTAGATGCCTTTCAAGAAGTTTGACACCATGAAAGACAGAGAAGGACATCATCCAGTGTGAGGAAGGGACACAAACTGAGAAGTGTGTCATGAGGCAATTTGCCATTGTGCAAATGTCATAGTGTCCTTACACAGACCAAGACAGCTGGGAAATCAGTAGGCAACAGGAATTTCCCAACTCCATTATAATCTCACAGGTCTACTGTCGTCTACGTGGCACATGGACGACCAAAATGTTGTTACGAGGCACATGACTGAGTCTGCTTGTAGGAAGGGAGAGAAGAGTTTGGAAGGAGAGACCTACAAAGATTCACTGAGTGCCTTTGGAGAAGTGCTGATGGAAGAAATAATGCAGAAAAGCAAAAAAGCGGGGGTGCTGACCAAAAGACACTGTGCAGCAGAACACAGAGACACCGGGGGCTTGTGATAATACCCCACAGCTGTCTCCCTTTCTTTTCTTCTTTTTTTTGGGTACTGGGGACTGAACCCAGGGTCTTCACACTGACCTATGCCCCGGCCCTTTTTTGTTCTTTATTTCCAGACAATGTCTTGCTAAGTAACTAAGTTGCCGGAGCAGGGCTGGAACTTGCCCTCCTCCTGCCCCAGCCTCCCGGAGTGCTGGGATTCTAGACATGTGCCACCACGCCCGGCTTGTCTTCCTTTCCCACTGCTGCATAACATACTGACACAAATGAGCAACTTCAAACACCAGTTTCTACAGTTTATCTCAGTTTCTACAGGTCCAAGTCCCAGCCCAGCAGGACTGCTTTTTTGCTCAGGGTCTCGGGAGGCTACAGTCAAGTCTCCTGCCCGCTACCTTCCTTTCTGGGGCATGCAGTCTCCCCCAGGCTCACTGTTTTGGGCATAATCTGGTTCTTGTCACTGTAGCACTGAGGACCTGGGTTTCTTGCTGGCTGTGGGCAAGGGAGCTTTCTGAGCTCCTAGAGACCGGCCTCAGAACCTTGCCTTGTGGCCCCTTCCAACAGCAATTCACCAGATGCCATTTGCTTTCTTCCCTGAGGCCTCTGGAAAGTCTCACCAATGTTTTACCCTTTCTGACTTCAGATGAGGTCAGGCCCACCCAGGAGAATCTCTCTTTGATTCCCTCAAAGTCATCTGATTAGGGACCCGAAATGCATTTGCCAAATCCCTCCTGCCACATAACATAATTATGAGAGGAATAGCCCATCATGTTCCCAAATCCTCCTCACAAGAATAGGGCTGGGGTGCAGCTCAGTGACAGAACACATGTGTAGCACAGGAGAGGGCTTCAGTTTCAGGCCCAGCGCCACAAAAAAATAAAAATAAAGAGTGAGAATTATCCAGAGTGTGTGCACTGGGGGCTGGGAAACCTCAGGGCCCTCTTAGAATCCTGTGGACCACAGGTGCTAAATTCTCAGAGTGTTTGGGAGAGCTCGTAAACAACCGAAATTGTTTCTTCTGTTCCTCTACTTAGCAGCTGCCACCAACATCTTCAACTCACAGCCCCCAGCTCGTCTGCGAGGTCTCCCTCCCCTGCTCTTGTGCTGAGCCTACTTTGATCTGGGCTCCTTAACAGCAGTCTGGTGACTGTCCTCTCCCCATGAGTGAGCACATAGCGATCTGGGATATACTTGGACAGTTTATTTCTGGGATTCCACTGAGATCGTGTCCACTTTCATCTTTCAACCAGAACCAACAGAAACGTTGCCTGATAGAGCCCCTTGTGGGGCCCTGGAACCACGAAAGTGCTGGTCCCCTTCCCTTGGCTCCGAGGTCATAAACCAGGCCAGGCCCTTTGGATTTATCATTTCCACGGAAATCTTCTAAGCACTGTGCCCAGCAGATGTCAGATAAGCCTTCCCAAGAAGGGGGAGCTGAGATTCCGAGAAGCAACATGACTTCCAGCTCACCTCGCTAGCACAAGGCTGAGCCCCGCTTGCTCCTTCAGCCCGCCCCACCCCATGGAAGCCTGGGCCCTCTGCCCCGCAGTCCAGGGAGACCCTCCCCAGCTCTTACCCTTGTTATGGGTCTACATGAAAGGTAGCATGAGTTGAGGTCACCGAAGACCCCTTGCCTTTGACAATGTTTTCTCCTCTCCCCCAAACTACATGCTCTGGGGTGTCTACCAGGTTCTGTGCCAAGTGAAGGTTTACTGAACAGCCTGACCTAAGCCATCGATCGGCCAGCTGGAGGCCGGGCAAGGTCAGCACCTCCTAAAGGCCCCTATGGGAAAATCAATCCGCTCAGCAAAGCCTCTGAAATGAGTGTGGTGGGTGGCAGCACAGCCAAACCCGCTTCCTTCCCAGGGGTCTCTGGGGACAGCAGCTGCCCCTCCCTCCACTCAGGGCTCGCTTGCCCACTTGCCAAACTCGCAGTGCTGGCCCAGTTATCTATTAATACTCCCTGATTGCCATCCCCGCTTGTCGCCTGCCCATCCTTTATAAATAGGGCTGTCAGATTTAGCAAATAAAAACACAGGGTGCCTGTTCCATTTGAATTTCAGATAAACAGATAACAGATAAACAGTGACTAATTTTGCAGGGTTAGTATACCTCGAGTACCATGTGGAACATACTTATGCTGCCAATATTATTTGTCGTTTCTCTGAAGTTCCAATTTAAATGGGCATCCTGTATTTTATGTGGCAACTGCATCCAGAAGTTTTAGCCAATGAGAAAAAAGTTGAGGAAGAAAAATGCCCTTTGGCTCAAAGACCCACCTGAAAGGCACTTCGAAAGGCCAGTGCATAGGTAGCACATCCTCCTTGCCACAATACTCATATCCGTTATCTCTGTCCCTTGGCCTCTCTCTCTGTCACACAAACTCGTGCATGTGCATGCACACACACACACACACACACACACACACACACACACACACACAGAGTTTAGTTACCCATTGCTGTTCACTCTGTTTGTTATGTGGTCTGTGCATGGAAGCAACCTGTCTCCTTTGCTAGCCTCTCCCCCACAGCACCTGGGTTTCACCATCTGTGAAGAGATGGGGTTAGAAGACGGCTGAGGTCTCCTGAGTCTTCATGTGCATGTGCGTGCACACGTACACACACACACACACGCACATGTGCACACACACAGAGTTCTGCTCCCTTCTCAGTGAGAGCAAACCTAGAGGCCTTTCACAAAACCAGTTCTGCCCTGGGCCCTTCCCCAGCCTGGACCCCATGCCCAGTCTTTGCAGCACCTTCTAGGTGCCTACTGATCTGCCTGTAGTCAGAGCAGGCCCTGGAAGTGTAACCACAGGAGACACTCCTCTGGGGGGATTTGCGAGCAGCCTTAGAATAAAGTGTCCTGGCCAGCCCTCCAGGTGCTCCCCCCTTCTCTGGCTGGGTAGAGCCCAGGGAGCCTACCCCTGTTAGTCAGTAGCCAGATGATGGCCCTGGAGGAGTAGAACTCATCTGCCAAGGTGCTTTGGAATGAACTGCACCCCCACCCCCGGCCACCTTCAAAAGTCATACGCTAAAGCCCTGACTTTCAATGCATTTGGCCGTGGAACCTATAAGGAAATAATGGAGGTTGAATGAGGTCAAAAAGGTGGGCCCAGATTCGAAGGGGCTATTAGTGTCCTTATAAAAGAGATAGCAGCTGGTTGCTGTCCCTCTCTCTTCACTGTGTGAAGACACAATAAAAAGCTGGCTGTCCCCAAGCCAGGAGGAGGGCCCTGCCCAGAACCTGACCCTGCTGGCACCTTGATGTTGGACTTGCACCCTCCAGAACTAGGAGAAAAACCAATGTGCATTGCTGAAGGCGCCCAGTGCATGGCACTGTGTTTGGGCAGCCCACTAAGACTAAGACAGAGCATGTCTGGGACTCCGGATGTCCAAAGGGAATGTCCTCCCCTGCCTAGCGACAGGGAGGGCACAGACCCCAGGGAAGAACAGACCCTCCCACTGGAGCCCGGGCACCGCACCTTAGGCAGAACATGAGGCTCTGAGGTGACAGGTGACAGAGTGAAAGGGAGGGCTCAGAGAGGATGAGCAGCCTCTGTATGATGAAAGCGGCTCCTGTTCCAAGGCCCCGAATCACTGTGACCTGAAGCAAGGTTTTGAGCTCACCTTGGTATGCTGGTGCCAAGCCCGACTCCGCCTGCCCGGGGCACGGATCCTGGAGCTAGCTCAGGCTCTGGCAGGAAGCAAGCAGGGCTGGTCAGGCGCTGCAGATAAACAGAACCAATGGGACGTGCCTTTATAGAGAAAGAGATTTATTATAAGGAATTGGCTCATGTGGTTATGGAGGCCGGCTCCCTCCTTCCTGCCACTGTCCCCAGGTCCTCTGAGGCATGGTGGCCGGGACAGGCCTGGACCTCATCTGTCTAGGATGCGGGCTCCATCTGTCCACCTAGGTGTCCCTGTTCTCAGGGCTGTTTCCTCTCACTGCGATCAGAGTGCCGAGTCCCACTGACCTGTAAGTTAGGAACAAGGACAGCAGCAGGCTGACACCTGGATCTGGACCCCTTGCCTTGGACTACCCCTGGGCAGGCAACCAGCCAAACCCACATGGAAATTATCTTCCTCTTAAGAAGCATATTAGCAGCAGGGCTGCAAATTCCTCGGGAGGACCCCTCACCTCCAAATCCTGTGAGCTCGCCCCAGAGTTCCCTCCCACCTTAATAGTGGCCCGGTATGCAAAGAAGGGGTCTAGAGCCGGAAAAGACCTTGGACTTGGTTTTTTTTGGGGGGGCGGTGCTGGGGATCGAACTCAGGGCCTTGTGCTTGTGAGCCAAGCACTCTAACCACTGAGCTAAATCCCCAGCCCCAGGACCTTGGACTTGAACTTCAGATGTGAAAACAGAACACCTATCTTTGGAGGCGGCAGCTGAGGTCCAGGATGGCAGTGACTTGCCCAAGGCCTCACTACCTGAGGCAGAGGCTAGTCTCCTCCCAGGTGTGTCCTTCCTGCTCTGCCCTGCTCCTGCCAGCTGCAGGCCTCCAGAGGGCCTGTGAGCAGAGGCACTGGAGAAGATTTGGCAACCCAGGTCCAGGGCAGCCCCAGGTCCCAGGTCTCCACCCTGAGTGTCCTAGGGTCACCGGTCACCGGCAGCTCCCCAAGGCCTGCCTCCCCCAAGGGCACTGCCCAGGGTGAGAAGGTCCCCGGGGCGGGGTGGGGGGGCATGCTTTAAGCACTGCCTTCAGGGCCAGGCCACTGGGAGAGGCTTTGCAGCCACCAGGAGGATGAAGGGAGATGTGGGGTGCATGCCCCAATCTTGCCAAACAGAGGATAGAAAAACAAAGTCCTGGGGGCTGCTGGAGGAGAGGTCCAGCTCTGCATGGGCCACACGTCAATGCCTCATCTGTAAAGCTGGGTAGTAACAGTCAAGTCAGCCCTCGTGTCCACAGGCTTTGCATGGACGACTCAGCCAACCACAGTTCCAAACTCTTCCAAACAAAAATTACGACTGCTCTAAACATGTACAGACTTTTTTCTCGTTGTTATTCCCTAAACAATGCAGTATAACAACTATTTCCATAGCATTTATGTTGTATGAGGCTTTGCAAATCATCTAGAGGTGATTTAAAGTATCCAAGAGGATGTGCATAGGTTTTATGCAAATACTATACTGCACTGTTTTGTATAAGAGACTCGACCATCCGGGGATTTGGGAATCTGCAGGGCCAGGGAGGGGCATCCAGGCACCGATCCCCCATGGAGGCTGAGGATGACTCTACTTACCTCCTATGATTGTTGTGAGGCTTGATGAGATACCCAAGGAAGGAGTTTAGCAGAAGAGAACAGGCCTTGTGGTGTCATCGAGTGGGGCGGTTCAAACGGCTGGGACAGTGCTCGAGGTGGGGACCCAGGAGTTGGTAGAGCATCTCACAAACACCACCCAGCTAAGATGGAGGCAGCAGCAGACAACACAGTGAGACAACACAGCAGACAATACAGTGAGACAACGCAGCAGACAATAGTTGCTGGCTTAGTGTCCTTTGTCCCTGGTGCACAGCTTAGTGCTTTTGATGGCCGTGGCGGCACTGTGGTTTGGAAGGCTCATGTGCCGAAGGCTTGGTCCCCAGGGTGGCACAACTGGGAGGTAGTGGTACCTTTGCAAGGCAGGGCCTAGTGGGGAGGTCAGTAGGTCGCTGCAGGTGTGTCCCTGAAAGGGTTTGTAGGACTCCAGTGTCTCCGCCTTTTTCTGCTCCTTGGTTTGTGACATGAGTAGTTTGTTCCACCATGTGCTTCCACTGTGATGTGTTGTTCTTATAGAGGCCCAAAGCAATAGGGCCCCCTGATCTTGGACTAGAGCCTTCAGAACCATGAGGCCAAATAAACCATTTTTCTTTATAAATTAATCACCTTAAGCATTTCCTTCTAGTAATGTGAAGCTGACTAATAGAGGCTATCTTCCTTGCCCAGGAGAGGGACTAGCTCACAATTGGCCTGCTGTCACTTTTAATATTTATTGAGCACCTACTATGTGCCAAACATTAGGCATATAGCAGTGAACAAAATAGGCAAAATCCTGTCTGTGGAGAGCTGGCATGATCATTTGTCAAATGAAATCAATGCTGAATGAATGAATGAAAGAGTAGATCTAGAGCAACTGAAAACCTCAGCCAATATTGCTGGTCTCCTGGCTCCCTCTCCCCCTCCCTCCACTCTAGGGGAGCCTAGAAACCAAAGGAAGCAGAATAAAATCATGTAAGCAAGCATTTTCTCCTAAAATAACACCAGCAAGACGGTCAGGACCAGGGCTGGGAGGCCGGGGGGCAGTGTCCATGGGGCGGTTCCAAGGCCACCCAGGGGACTCTAGTCCAGAAGGCTCCTCTTGATTTACTTTCCTGGGGGTAGATAATTCTTGCTCTCTCTGAAGGAGGCCGATGGTACAGTTTAGCTTCTCCACAAATGTCACACGACCTCATCCTCCCTTCACACAGAGTATAATAAAAACAGTGCTCACCCAGAGTTACAGCCAGCTATCCCGTGCTTGATGCAATGCACACAGGAAGCAATGCTTCCTCCCCGAGAGCCTCCATCTGGCTCCAACCCTCCAAGGGCAGTCAATGGTTCTCACTGGGCAGTCTGAGGCCCAGCATCACCTTGCCGGAAATGGGCCTTCTCCAACCCCAGACCTCGGGATCAGCTGCTCCACCGGTGGCCCTGGCACTCTGCTTCAACAAGATCTCCAGGGGTTTCTCGTGCATGGTGCCAGCTCCCCAGGCTCCTGCGGCAGGACAGAGAAGACCTGGGCCAGGGGTATGACTCAGTGGGAGGCACTTGCCTTGCACTCGTGAGGCCCTGGATCTGATCCCCAGCACAGTGAAACTGTAAACAAACAAAATAACCGGAAAGAGCTGCCATCCTGTCACTCTCAGGACCCACTGGGTTTCCTCAGCCTCCGCCATCCGCCAGGTGCTGATGTCTGACCACCTTGGCCTGCCTTCAGCAAGACTCCTGTTAGGTCAGCTTAGCCAGAACGCTCCTTACCCTCTGTCTCAGTCACTTTCTCCTAGCTGGGACAGAACACCCAACACCTGCAATTTAAAGGAGGAGAGGTTTATTTGGGATCAAGTTTTTGGAAGTTTCAGTCCTTGCACAGTCGGCAGCATGGTGGAAGGGCCAGGTGCGCGACGACTGACCAATCACATCACAGCAACCAGGAAGTGGACTGTGAAGGGAGGAGCCAGGAACAGGACACAGCTCTCCAGGTCACACGCCCTGCACCCCGCCTCTTGCAACCAGACCCCACCTCTCAACAGCAAGCCAGCTGTAACATCCCCATAACCCAGTCACCTCCCATAACCCCCCGCCTCTGAGTAGAAGGCTTTGGGGGACATCCAGATATAAACTACAACATCTGGATATTTCCTCGTAGTCATTTTCAATCCATTGTCCCTCCTTGGCTCTAAATCCCCATGCCATATTCGGAGCTGAGCCCACTCGCTATCCCCCACTGCAAGAGGAGGAAACCTGGGCCATAGCAGGTGCTCAATAATGATTTGATGAATGAATGAATTAATCAGTCAATAAATCAAATGGCAACACACCTGAAGAATTGCCTGTTTCTTTCTCCCCAAGTGGCAGCCATGACCAGAATATCCTAGCTCACTAATGGGAATAATGTGTCTGTTTGGGGATGATATGCAGTTTGATCATGAACACCTGAAATCCTAGGCTCTGAACATGAAATACCTTCTCTAAACCCCCAGAGCAGCCTCTGTCTCCTCCAACCAGGGTGCTGGGCTCCAGGAAGGTGCCTAGGAAGGATTCATGGCCCCCTGGGAGGCAGCAGAGGATAAGCCAATGGTGTGCCCGAAATAAGCAAAAACAGTGAAGGAGAAGGAGGAAAAACAAGAAAGGAGCAGCCCAACCCTCCATCTGTTTGTCCAGGACTGTCCAGATGTTAGCACCAAAGTCTGCTGTCTGTTTGGTTCCCCCAGCTGTGGGGGCAGGGACAGTCTGGGGTCTGGAAGTTGGGGGAGGGCACCAGGGCAAAAGGAGAAACTGCCAAGCAGAGTTCAATTATTTGTTTACATGCCTGAAGTCAGGGGCTGGATCTGGTCTGTCTCAGATTGCCCCACTCCATGGGAGGCACCATGTTCAAGGGTTTAGATTCTGGAATTGGTAGGGCAGCTGTAGATCTTCAGAGTCTCCCTTTGCTCATTTGTAAAATGGACCAATGAATAGCACTTCCTCTCAGAGTTATTAAAAGAGCTAAGGAAGATCTTAAATGGAAAGTACTCTGCACCACGCACAGAGGAAGAAAACAGTAGGTGTTAGCGTTTTTGCTTGGCTTCTAGTGGTTGCTCAATAAATATTTGACCTCTGAAGGTCCCTCTTGATCCCTGATGAAGGGTTCAGCCAAGGGCTTGGGAAGACGCAATCTTTGTCTCAAGCTCCTGGACACCCTCTTGACCCCAGCCAGAGGAGGGCAAAGTACTCAGGACCTCTGCTTGACCCCTGCTGAGAGGGTTGAGTCCATCTGGAAAAGCGGGAATTCATCCCAGTGGGAGTCAGGCCCATGCCCAGTGGCGGCCCCACCTGTCCTCTCCTGAGCTCATCCCCATCCCCCCTCAGCCATGCACCTCCAAGGCGAACTTCAGAGCTCACAGCAGGCCTCTGCTGCTCCTCCTTCAATTCCGTGCCCTGCGTCCCTCTTTGAAACTCTGCTGCTTTTCAGCTCCCATCCTCAATTCTCCCATTGTGCCAGGACTTCCGGTGCCTTTTCACTGTCCCTCCTCCACTTGCCATCCTCTGTCCCCTCCTTACACAACTGAAATACCACGATGAGTCATTCGCATCACTCCCTGGCAGACCCCCCCAGCTCCTCACCTTTTGGGCTTCCCCCACACTCTTGGGCCAAACCCACCGCCTCTCCCACTGCCTGTGCCCTTTGGTTAATGGCCATGACCCTCATTTGCACCCTAAAAGTTATCCAGCCATCAGTCTATATTTCCCCAGTCCATTATCCTGGCCCCTCTCCTAGGTGACAGTCTCCTAGGTGACCACTTCCTACCTCCTCCGCACTCTGACACCTCCGACACCTCCTCGTCCTCTTCCCCTCCTCCCTTACAGACAGCATTGCTTCCTGGCTCACCCAACAAACTGAAGCCAGCGGAAGTGACTTTAGCAGCCTCCGCCACCACATACACCAGACAACCTGCCTTCCCACATGCCACTTGGGGTGAACTGTTCCCTGCTCCCAGCTCAAGCCAACACCATACCTCACCCACACACAGATGGGCTCCAGCAATTCTCTGCTTCGTCTGGTGCTGTTAACGCTTCCTCATCACTCTCATTTGCATACGAACATCTCTGATTTCTCCTATCATTAAAGTCTTTGTCCCTAGTCCACTTCCTTTTGCAACTACTGCCCCATTTCTCTGCGTCCCATGGAATAAAATATTCATGTCGCAGCAACCCCCCACCTGGATAGATACCCGAAGGAATTGAAAGCGAGGATTCAGAGTGCAACATCGTACGCCGACACGCACAGCAGCGTTATCACAATAACCAAAAGGTGGAAACAGCCCAAGTGCCCATCAACAGGTGAATGGATAAACACACAAAATTCCTACCTGGGAATATTGTTTAGTCACATGAGAAATGAAATTCTGATACATGCCACAACATGGATGAATCTTAAAAATACAATGTTTAGTGGAAGGAGCCAGACACATGCCTATAATCTCAGCACTCTGCAAGGCTGAGGCAGAAGGACTGAAAGTTCAAACCCAGCCCGGACAACTTAGTGACTTAGTAAGACCCTGTCTCAAAATGCTAAAAGAATTTTAATAGGAGGAAGAGGAAGACCAGAAGGAGGCAGGAGGAGGAGGATGGAGAGAGAGGAGAAGAGGGGGAGGAAGGTGGGAGAAGGAAGAGGAGGGGAGGAAGAAACCACCACCAGACAAAAAGGAGCAAATGGGATTCCACTTATATGAAATGGGGAGTTAATGGTTATAGAGTTTCTCTTTAGGGTGATTTTAAAAGGTTTGGAAGAAGATAGAGATGACGGTTACACAGCATTGTGAATGCACTTAATGCCACTAAACTGCACGTTGAAAAATGGTTCAAATGGCAAATTTTGATACACACACACATATATATATACTACAATTTCAATGAAGATTAATAATAACATACCAAAACCATAGAATTGCATACTTTACATGAGTGGACTGTAAGGTATGTGAAGTAGATCTCAGTAAAGATGTTGAAAATAATTATCAGCTCTTTGGTCTTGGTGGAGGCACAAGCGAGATGACAAAGGGAACGGCATGGTTTGGAAAGCGTCTTACTACTACACCCACGTCGCACCCCGCCAGGCCCCAAGGCCTACCGCCTTCGGAAGTCGGCCTGTAGCAAAGGCTGCCGCCCTGCCAAGCGCGAGGGAAAGTAGAACTGGAATGCAAAGGCTAAAGGCCGAATATCGCAGAGACTGGGCGAATGAGGCACCCAACCGTCGTGTATGGCAGATTCCAGCACGGCCTCTGGAAAGGAGCAACGCCTAAACCCAGGGGAGCAGCTCTGGCAGCATGCAGTTCATCTTGAGAATTTCAACAATTACTCAAAATAAATGCTTTGGTTTTAAAAGATACGAGAGAGAGAGAGAAGAAAAGAAAAGAAAAAAGAAAAGAAAAGAAAAGAAAAGAAAAGAAATTATCAGCCAGGCATTGTGGTGCACTGTAGCAATCTATGAAGTTGAGGCAGGAGACTGCAAGTTCGAATCCCACCTCTGCAATTTAGTGATTTAGCAAGAGCCTGTCTCAAAGTAAAAGGGGGAGGGGGGCGCACTGGAGTCGCAGCTCAGTGCAAAGGCCCTGGTTCAATCCCCATACTGCATAAAGAAAGAAAGAATGAATGAATGAATGAACGAATGTATGTGCAGTTGTAGCGAGTTCTGAAACAAAAACTTGTGGGGCAGCGATCCGAATGAAGAACTAGAAGCATGCCAGCCCCTCCAAAGCACCCCGATGTATTCCCCCATTCCCGCTCCCTTACTCCCTAGTGAAGGCAGCCACCAGCCTAACTTCTGGCATCTTGCTTCGTCCCACGCTTTTACAGGTAAGTAAGCAGCCCTAGCGTACCCGGTCGCGTCTGCCCGCGTACCCGGTCGCGTCTGCCCGCGTGGCGTCGTACAGCAATGAGATCAAGCAGAGAGCAGTCTGTCCGGGGCGCTTGCTCGTTGTCACGGTTCTGAGCCTCCACCATGTTGTCGGACGGGACAGTAGCCTTCCGTTGACTGGATGCATCAGAATACACTTGGTCTGTTCTGTTGCTGAATATTTCCTACTCTGAGAGGTCTAACGTGTGTGCGTGCAGTTCTGGGCAGGTAAATCTTAGAGTGGAATTTCGGGTTCACAGTATTATGCACGTCCTCAACTTTGGTAGATAATGCTAAACTCTTTTTGAAAATATTATATTTTACACTCCAACCAGCAGTCTACGAAAGTCCCTATTGTTCTATACCCTTGCAAAGACTTGGTATTGTCACTCTCAAAGTTTAGCTGTTCTGGTGGGTGTGTAACGATATTTCCTTGTGGTCTTAATTTCCATTTCCTTGATTATTAATACGGTTGAGCCCTTTTGTACACTTATTTGCACTCTTTTGAAATGCTTGTTCAAGTCTCTGGCCCGCTTTTCTACTGTGCTTCTCTTTTTCTTACTGATTTGTAGGAATTCTTTTTCATTTTTGGGTTTTTTTTTGGGGGGGGGCTTGGTTTTTTGTTTTGTTTTGTTTATTTGTTTGGCACTGGGAATCAAACTCAGGGCCTTGTGCTTGCCTAGCAAGTGCTCTACCACTGAGCTAAATTCCCAACCCCGCAGGAGTTCTTTATATATCCGCAATAGGAGCTTTTTGTCGGCTGTATGAATTGCAAATACCCCTCCGTACTCTGGAGGTTGCCTTTTCACTCTTGCAATGATGTCATTTAATGATGAGAAAAATCTTCGTTTTAATGTGCTCACATTTCATAACATTTTCTTCCCTTTTACCATTCATGCTTTTTGTAGACTGTTTAAAGAAACCCTCCCTGCCTCCACGCTCATAAAGACATTCTCGTGTGTGCCCCTCTAAAGCATGACTGACTGCTTAGTGTTTTGTGTTCTAGTGCTTATTCTGCCTAGAATCTATTGCTGTATATGGTGTGAGGCAGAGGTCCAGTTTCATTACTACCATACAGGTAGCCGTGTGTCTCTGTCCCATTTGTTGAAAATATCGTTTCTCTACTGTTCTGCAGTTGTCTTTGTCATACATCAAGGGTCTACATTTGCAAAGATTTGTTTGTAGACTCCCTATTATATATATTTGTTTACCAATTGTATACTGTCTCAATTACCGAGTCTTAATATGCAGTACAGCAAGTCTTTTCATGGGATTCTTCAAACATGTCATTGTCCTTCCTGACCCTTTGAATTTCCATTAAATTTTAGTATTAATTTGTCAAGTTCCACAAGCACAAACTGACAAAAACATGTTGGGGATTTTGATGAGGATTACAGTGAATGTAAAGTTGATCTTGGGGAGTTTTTAGATCTTCACACTGTTGAGCCTTTCAATTCTGGAACATGGTATATTTCCCATTTACTTAGTTTTTCAAATAAGAACTTCTCTCAGTAATGTTTAATAGTTTTCCACAGAACAGCTTATACTCTTTTTTAAAAAAAAATTATTCCTGATTACTTGTTATTTTTTGGTGCTATTGTAAATGGCATCAATTTTCAGTTTCTTCTATATGTGTTACTCTAGGTACCTCATAATTTCATCTGCAAATAACTCTAGTTTTATTTCTTTGCTAGTTGTTTTTTTGTTTTGTTTTGTTTGTTTGCCTTTCTGCCATAGCTAGAAGCATTGCAGGGATTCTTATCTTTATCCTGGTCTCAAAGCAAAACTTACTATAATTCTCTTTTAAGCACATTTTTGCTATAAACATTTTTGTAGATATTTTTTATTAGAGCAAGGAAGTTTGCCAACAGTTCTTATCAGTAATTGGACATTCCATTTTATAAAACTGTTTTCTTTTCTGCGTTTATGTAGTGGATTATACGATTTTACTTCCCTTTGTGTTAGTATGGCAGATTCTATTAGTCGATTCTTCTACTATGAAAATAATTGCATTGCTGGAATAAATCTTATATGGTGAAGATATATTAGCCTTTTCTTTTTCCCCTATGTTTTATTGCTAGGTTCGGTTTTCGAATATTTCGTTAGGGTGGTGTTATAATTTGGATCTGGAAAGTCCCCAAAAGTCACACGGGTTCAACGTTTGGTTCTCAGCTTGGCGCTATTGGACAGTAGTGGAACCTTTAAGAGGGGGGGCCTGGTAGAAGGTAGTTAGGTCATTGGGACCCCAGTCCCTTCCTCTCTCTGTTTGTTTCCCAGCCACCAGGAAGTGAGCAGTTTGCGTGATGTGCTGCCTGGCCACCAGCCCAAAAGCAGTAGGGCCAGCTGACTGCAGACTGAAACCTATGAAGCTGTGAGGCAACATAAACCCTCTTCTCTTTTTAGGTTGACTGTCTCAGGTATTTTGTTACAGAAATGAAAGCTGATTGACACAGATCATTTGCACCTATGTTCTGGAGAAAGGTAGGCCAACAGTTGGTTTTTCATAATGTTTGTATTTCATTATCTAGGTAATGTGAGCTTTACCAAAGGAGTACAAGAATTATCTCTTGTTTTCTACTACCTGGAAGAGTATTACAATATTTATATTGCTTTTTCTCTAGATGTTTGGTAGATTCGTGTGTGTGTGTGTGGTACTGGGGGTTGAACTCAGGGACTTCACACTGAGCTACATCCCCCAACTCCACCCTCTTATTTCTTATTTTGAGAGAGGGTCTTGCTAAGTTACTAAGCTGCTCAGGCTACAATCAAACTTGGGATCCTCCTGTCTTAGCCTCCTAGAGTTCTGAGATTACAGGTGTGCATCACCGTGGCCAGCCATTTGGTAGTATTTTTTGTGGGGGTGGTGCCAAGGCTCAAACTCAGGGCCTTGTGCTTGCTAGGCAAGCACTCTAACCACTGAGGTAAATCCCCAGCTCGGTAGTATTTTTAAGTGAAGTCATATAGGTCTAGAGTTTGTGTGTTGTATGGTGTGGAGGTGTGAGAAAGATATGGGAAAGGTTTTATTTTTTTAAATTTAGTTTTATTATTATTATTTTGTTTTGGTTTGTTCAAGACAGGGTCTTGCTATGTAGCCCAGGCTGGCCTTGAGCTCATGGTGATCCTCCTGCTTCAACCTCCCAGATGCTGGGACTACAGGTGTATACCACCATACCTGGCTATGGGAAAGTATTTAAAGATTGAAATTACTGAATAATTAGGGAACTATTCAGGCTTTCCTTGCAACATTTTGATGTTTTCTTTTTTAAGAAATTTTGTCCCTTTTATCTAAATTTTAAAATTTATTACCATAAAATTGATCATAATATTTTATCATCCTTACAATGTGTGCAGAATCTATGGTAATTTTTTTTTCATTTCTGACAGTGGGACTTAGTAGGAGGCGATGAAGTCATCAGGGCACTGCCTTCAGAGGGATTAAGATAGTTTTCTCTGTGCCCTGATTACTTACTTCCTACAAGAGTGGTTATAATAAAAATAGCAAGCCTGGCCTCTGAATCTCTGCTTCCTATCTTGCCATGTGAGGGTCTTCCCAGCTCATTTACGCCCCCACCATGATGCCATCTGCCACGTCATGTTGTGGCAGAGTCAAGGGGGCCTCAGCAGAAGCAGAACCACTGAAGCCACCTAATGTTGGAGTTTCAGCCTCCCAAACTGTGAGATAAATAAGCCTGCTTTCTTGTTAAATTTTCTAGTCTCAGGTATTTTGTTATAGGAACAGAAAATGGACTACATACTTTGGCATTTCATTTTTTTCTACTTTCTTTAATTTAAATTCACTGCTCTTTTTTTTTAGCTTCTTTTTACTTTTTTTCCCTTTCATACATGCATATATTTTGATCATATTTTCCCCCTCTATTACCCTCCCTTGCTCCCCTTTATTCCTTTGCTTTTGTCTAATCAAAATCTCCTTTGTACTTTCATGTCATATTTTTAGATTCCACATGTGAGGCAAAACATGATATTGTTTTCTGAGTCTAGCTCATTTTGCTTAACATGATAATCTCCAGTTTCATCCATTTTCCAGAATATGACATGATTTCATTCTTTATGGCTGAATAATACTCCATTGTGTATAAACACCACATTTTTTTTTTATCCATTCATCTGTTGATGGGCACCCAGGCTGGTTCCATATCTTGGCTATTGTGAGTTGTGCCACAGTAAACATGGCTATGCAGGTGTCCTCGTGGTATGGTGACTTTAATTCCTTTGGGTACATACCAAGCAGTGATAAACTGGGTCATATGGTAGTTCTATTGCTAGTTTACTGAGAAGCATCCACCAAAACTGATTTCTATAGTGGCTGTACTAATTTACGTTCCCACCAGCAGTGTGGAAGCAGTCCTTTTCCCTGCATCCTCACCAGCACTGATTGATTGATTTTTGTATTCTGGATGATAGCCATTCTGAACAGGGTGAGACAGAATCTCAGTGCAGTTTTGATTTACATTTCCCTAATGTCTAAAGATGTTGAACATTTTTTCATATACTTTTTGACCATTTGTACTTCTTTTGAGAAATATCTGCTCAATTCTTTTGCTCATTTATTGATTGGGCTATTTGATTTTTTTTTTTTTGGTCTTAAATTTTTTGAGTTCTTCATATAGTCTAGGTATTAATCCTCTGCCAGAGAGTAGCTGGCAAAGATTTTTCCCTCCTTCTGTAGCCTGTCTCTTCACTCTGTTGGCTGCTTCCCTTGCGGTGCAGAAACATTTAATTTGATGTGGTCCCATTTGCCGATTCTTATTCTTTCCTGTGCAACTGGGTGCCAATCAGGAAGTCTTGCCTCTGCCTATGACTTTAAGTGTTTTGTCTACGTTTTCTTCTAGCAGTTTGAAAGTTTCAGGTCTTATACTTAGGTCTTTGATCCATTTCTAATTGATTTTTGCACAGAGTAAGGGATCAAGTTTCATTCTTCTACATTTGGGTATTCTGTTTTCCCAGCATCATTTCTTAAAGAAGATGTCTTTCTCTAGTGTACACTTTTGGCTCCTTTGTCAAGAGCTGAATGGCTGTAATCACATGGGTTTGCCTCTGTGTCTTGTATTCTATTGACACATGTGTCATTTTTTTCTCATTTCTAGGATTGAATCCAGAGCCTTAGCACTGAGCTACAGTCCCAGCCATTTATTCATTTATTTGTTTATTGACTTAACTATTTATTTTTATTTTGAGTCAGAGTCTTGCTAACTTGCTAAGTTGCCCAGGCTGGTCTCAAAACTTGAAAATCCTCCTGCCTCAGCCTCCCAGAGTGCTGGGATTGCATGTATGCATCACCATACCTGGCTTATGTGTTTATTTTGGTGTCGGTACCATACTGTTTTGTTACTATGTCTTTGTAATATAATTTGAAATTGGGTTTTGTGATAACCCTGGCTTTACTCTCTTTGCTTTGACTATTCTGGGTCTTTTGTGTTTCCATATTAATTTTAGGACTTTTTTTTTTCTAGTTCTGTAAAGAATCATGGGAATTTTGATGGAGATTGCATTGAATCTGTAGATTGCTCTCACCAATATGACTATTTGAATAATATTAATTCTGCTGATGTATGAACATGGGAAGGTTTTTCAATTTTTTCCTGCCTTCCTCAACTTAGTTCTTCAGTGTTCTATAATTTTCACTGTAGAGATCTTGAACCTCTTTGGTTAAGTTGATTCTAAGCATTTTTTAATCTATTATGAATGGAATTGTTTTCTGATTTCTTTCTCAGCAAGTTCATTATTAGTTTACAGAAAAGCTATTTTTTTAATGTTGATTTTGTATTCTGCTACTTTGTTAAATTTGTTTATCAGCTCTAAAAGCCTTTGTGTGTGGTTGTGAGACTAAGATTGAACTGAGGGCATTGTCCCTCCTTTATTTTTGATTCTGTGACAGTCTCACTAATTGCAGTCACTGATTGCCCAGGCTGGGCTTGAACTTTCAATCCTCCTGCATCAGCTTCCTAGAGTACTGGGATTACAGGTGTGTGCCATCATGCTCAGCTTCTAAAACTTTTTTGGTGGAGTCTTTAGGGTTTTCAACGTATAGGAATATATCATCTGTAAATAGGGATAATATGGCTTCTTTTCTTATCTGTAACCTTTTTTTATTTATTTTTCTTGCCTAATTGCTCTAGTTAAAATTTCAAATACTGGGGCTGGGGATTTAGCTCAGTGGTTAGAGTGCTTGCCTTGCAAGCAGAAGGCCTTGAGTTTGATCCCTGGCACCAAAAAAAGAAAGAAAGAAAGAAAGAAAGAAAGAAAGAAAGAAAGAAAGAAAGAAAATGAAAAAATAAAATAAAATTTCAAATACTATCTTGAATAGGGGCAGTGAGATTGGAAATTCTTACCTCATTCCTGATTTTAGAGGAAACGCTTTCAGTCGTCTCCATTCAGAATGCTACTGACTGTGGCTTCGTTGTATACATTCTTTACTAAATTGGGTATGATCCTTCAGTACCTCATTTCTTCAGAGCTTTTGTTATGAAGTGATACTGAGTTTTGTCAAAGGCTTTTTCTGCATAAATTGAGATTATCATGCGATTTTTTATTCTTAATTTTATTTGTGTAGTATGTTACATTTATTGATTTGGGTATGTTAAACCATCTTGTATCCCTGGAATGAAACCAGTTTGATCTTAGCATATAATCTGTACAATGCATTGTTGAATTCAGGTTCCAAGTATTTTAATAAGGACTTTTGCATCTATGTTCATCAAGGATATTGATCTATAGTTTTTGTTGTCATTGTTGTGTCCTCATCTGGTTTTGTTATCAGAAAGATGTTGGCCTCATAGAATGAGTTTGGAAATGTTCTTTCCCTTTCTATTTCATCATTTATGGGGTTGGGGATTTAGCTCAGTGGTACAGCACTTGCCTAGCAAGCGCAAGGCCTGGAGTTTGATCCCCAGCAACCCCCCCCCCCAAAAAGATATCTTTATTTCATCAATTAGTTTGAGGAGTATTAGTGTTAGTTCTTTAAAGCTCTGATAAAATTTAGCAGTGAACCTATCAAGTTCTGGGCTTTCTTTACTAGGATACTTTTTATTATTTCTTCAATCTCATTGCTTGTTATTAATCTGTTTAGTTTTTTTTATATCTTCTGGGTTCAATTTTGATAAAGCATATGTGTCTAAAAATGTGCCCATTTTTTGTAGATTCTTCAATTTATCAGAAAATAGACTTTCAAAATAGTCCCTAATGATCCTCTGGATTTCAGTGATGTCTGCTGTAACACGCCCTTTTTCATCTCTAATTTTATTGATTTACGTCTTCTGTTTTGGTTAGTTTGGCTAAGGCTTATCAATCTTGTTTATCTTTTGAAAGAACCAGCTCTTTGTTTCATTGATCCTGTGTATTGTTCTTTTAGTCTCTCTTTCATTCCTTTTAGCTCTGATGTTTATTATTTCTTTCCTTCTTTTGAGTTTGGTTGTGGATTGTACTTAGTTTTCTAAGACCCTGAGATGCATCATGAGGTTATCTATTGAGAGCCCTCCAATTTTTTTTTTTTTGATGTAGGAACTCATGGCTATAAACTTCCTTCCTGCAACTGCCTTTGCTATATCCCAGAGATTCTGCTGTGTTGTGTTTCCATTTTTACTTGATTCTAAAAAAAAATTTGAGGCCAGGAGCTGGGGATCAAACTCGTTGCCTTGTGCTTGCTAGGCAAGCATTCTACCACTGAGCTAAACCTCCCACCCTTGATTCTAGAAAATTTTAATTTCCTCCCTAATTTCAATGAACCACTGATAGTTCAGATCAAATTGTTCACTCTTCATGTGTTTGTACAATTTCTGTGGTTTCTGTTGCTATTGATTTCTATTTTCACTCTATGATGATTTGATAAAATGCAAAAAATTATTTCTCGTTTTACATTTGCTAAGACTTGCTTGTGGCCTGGAATATGATCTCTTTTGGAGAACATGCCATAAGCTCCTGAAAAGAATTTATATTCTGTAGTTGTTGGGTGGAATGCTCTGTAGATGTTTGTTAAATCCATTTGATCTGTGGGGTAGTTTAATATTTCTTTATTGATTTTTTTTTTTTTTGGTCTGGATGACTACCTATTGGTAGGATTGGAGTACTAAGGTCACCCACTATTATTGTATTGGGACCTGCATGTCCCTTTCTGTTGAATAGTGTTCGTTTTAGGAAATTGGGTATACCAATATTTGGTGTGCATGCATTTACAATCATTGTATCTTCTTGGTAGATTTTTCCCTTTACTAACATGTAGAGACATTCTGTAACTCTTTCAACTAATTTTGTCTTGAAGCCTGCTTTGTCAGATATGAGTATAGCTACTTTGCTTGCTTTTGGATTCCATTTGAAAACAATATTCCATCCTTCTACTTTCATCCTGGTTGTGTCTTTGCTAATGAGGTATGTTTCTTTCAAGCAACAAAGTATTGAACCTTGTCTTTTTAATCCAATCTACCAGCCTGTGTCTTTCAATTAGAGAATTAAGACAATTTACATTCCAAATTTTTATGGAAAGGTGTGTACTAATTCCTGACATTTGTTTTTCTCATGTTTGAGTCTTTCTTAATTCTCAATAATTTAAATACTCTTCCTCTTGTATGTAGGATTCCTTTAAGTATGTTCAGCAATGCTGACTTAGTAGCCATGATTTTCTTTAGTTCATCTTACCTTGGGAGAACTTTATTTCTTCTTCAATTTTTAAGGATAGCTTTGCTGGATATAGTAATCAACGTTGGCAGTTGTTTTCCTTCAGGACTTGAAATACATTGTTCCATGCTCTCCTGACATTTAGAGTTTCTGCAAAGAAACAAGATTTGAGAAGTTTTCTCTAATTATTTTATTAAACAGATTTTCTATACTGTTAGTCTGAACCTTGGCACCCTCTTATACAGCAAAAATTCGTAAGTTTGGCCTTTTAACCATATCCCAGAGCTCTTAGATGGTTTGTTCATACTTTTTTTGTTGTTATTATTTTTCTTTATTAGTGCCTGAGTCTGTTAATTCATCAACCTTACATCACACCTTGAAGTTCTGAAGTTCTGTCTTCTGCTTGATCTGCTGAGGCTTTGCACTGAGGCTTTTATTTGACTTATTGTGCTTTTCATTTCCGAGATTTCTATTTGATTCTTCTTCAGAATCTCTATCTCTCTGTTGAACTATCCTGTCATATCCTGCATTGTCTTTCTTCCTTCTGTTTATTTGTATCCTCTTTGGAATTTGATCATTTAAAAATCAATCTCTTGAAATCTTTTTTTTGGCATTTAATCCACTTCAATATCTTTGCATTCAGTTACTGAAGAGTTATAGACCTTTGGAAGAGTCACGCTGCCTCGTTTTTTTCACACTTCTCATGTTCTTATATTGAGATTTGTGTGTCTGTTGAGATGGATATCTCCTCTGCTGCTATGTGAAGTTCTTCTGAGTGTCCAGCCTTCTTTAGAGGTCTCGTTCTCCAGCACTTGTGCTTGCCGAATCAGGTTGCCCTGCCCCCAAGAGCCAAGGTTGGTGTTGCAGACTGCTTCATTCTTTTGTCTCCGTTGTCTTTATGTTTTTCTACAGTTTTTAGCTTTATTGTCACCTCTTACTTGATTCACGAAGCTCTTATTCTGTTTCTTCTTGCTGAGTAGCTGTTTCCCACTATCTCAAGTCCAGGTCACAGAGAGGCTATGAACTGCTGCCTGCTTCTACTCTGCCAACTTGACCTCTAGTGTCTTGATATGGCTTTTCAGCTCATTAATTTTCAGCTTTCTCCTTTCCTAATAGATACATTTAAAGGTGTAAATTTCTTAACAGGTCTTGCTTCAACTATGTCCACAAGTTTTAGTATGTAACATTTCATTATTATTCAGCTTAAAATTTCATTGTGATATTTTATTTGGCCTTAGAGTGTTGTTCATAATCAAACACATAGAGGTTTTGTTACCTTTTTATATGGGGGTTTTTGTTTGTTGGTTGGTTTGGTTTGGTTTGGTTTTTTGTTGTTGTTGGGCTGGGGGGGTGTTGTTAGTTTTGTTTAGTTTAGTTTTGCTTTTTGAGACAAGGTCTTGCTATGTAGCCCAGGCTGGCCTCAAACTACAGCAATCTTCCTGCTTCAGCCTCCCAAGTGCTGGCAATACAGGCATTTGCCATCATACCTGGCTACATTACCTTTTTATTATTTCTAGTTTACTAACATTGTGGTCAGAGAGCTTGCTTCATTTTCTGAAATGTGTTGAAACTTGTTTTATTGTCCACTTTACAGTTAATTTTTTGTAACTATTTATCGGGGTTGATACAAAAACTATTTTCTAAGGTGGCTGAGTGCAATGTTCTTTGTATGTCTGTTAAGTCATGTTTGTTCACTGAGTCATACGACTGTTCTACATCCTTATTGATATTTTTATCTTCTTGTACTGTCAATTACAAGAGAGATGTGTTAAATTTCCACTATGATCAAAGATTGGACTTTTCTTTTGTAATTAGTTTTGTTTTATTTGGTGGCCATTTTATTAAAAAGTACACGTTTAGAATAGAATAGATATATTGTTTTGGTGAATTAGATTTTTTTATCACTATGAAGTCTTCATCTGTAGTAATACTTTTTTTCTGTAAAGTTCATAGTCACAGAATTTTTTGGGGGTAATATTAAGCTGGATTGTCAACTGGATTGACTCGAGAGCTACAAAATAGATTAGTAAATCACACTCCTGGGTGTGCCTGGGTGGATCAAGGAGCTTTGGTCAACTCTTCTGCCATGATAGTCCTGCCTTAGTGCCTTGGTCTGTGGTTATGGACTGAAACCCCTGAAACAGTGAGCCAAATTAAGCCTTCGCTCATTTAAGTTGTGGGTGTCAGGTGTATTAAACCAACAATGTGAAACTTGACTAATGCAATTACTTTATATTAATATAATTAATGGCATATTTAATCTTAAATTTATCATCATGCTGAATGTTTTGTTTTTTCTTCAAGTTATTTATTTTTCTTCCTTTTTGTGCCTTCATTTAGATCAATTTAGTAGTTTTTAATATTATTTTATTTATTAGTATTATTAAAGAAATTTTATGGATTTTACCCTTAACACTTAATTTATGATTGATCATCCTCAATTTTTCATTTTTTTCCCTAGTGCATCAGTTGCTTCCGGATAAATCCCTCTAATTCCATAGTCTTCATAATTATTGCTTTCCCTGTACCTCTTTCCCTATACTTGATGAGACATTATACCAGGCCAGTGAATTCCTTTCTGCCAGTACACCATTCCAGTTGCATTAAGAATGACTATTATCTACTATAGCAGGGGATAGAAAAAGATGAGAATCAAGCTTAGAAATTAATTAGAAGGCTGGGGATTTAGCTCAGTGGTTAGAGTGCTTGCCTAGCAAGCACAAGGCCCTGAGTTCGATCCCCAGCACAAAAAAAAAAGAAAAGAAATTAATTAGAAGAGTAGCAGAGCTCCAGAGAAAGCTAAATTCTCAACTCTAACAAGTCTGCTGTATCAAGCTCACGAGGCACGGAATAGGGATATTGGAACCAATGCAATAAAAAATCTTGACTCACCACATATTCCTAAACCCTCTCGGCCTACAGAAGTGCCTAAAATATGATGGCATAAGGAATGCCAAAAATCCATCCTTCCGTAAATGCAATAGAAAAAAAAAATCCTGCCAGAGTCAACTTTTTAGAACTCTGGAAATTAACCCAAAGGTTATAACAACTGATGGATTACTTAATCAAGAAAAATAGGCTGTATTTCAATAAGAATAGTGGACTTTGTTATATTTTAACTAATCCTGGCCTCTTCACACACTCTCCAGCGTGACAGTTGCCTTGAAGATAATTGTCCCCATTGGTATACTGGTACCAGTACTGGAGGGAGAAGGTACACTTAATTCCCAAGTAATTGTGGTTGTTTGTTTTGACATGTCTAATGACTTCCTGGAGGACCAGCTCAAAGGGCTTGCTTTATCTTGTCTAAGTCAGAACACTCCCAGTACTGAGATGGCTACCTGTGGACAATTTATGGAAAACATTTACAGGCAATTGTGTTGTCACCACTGCCTGGAGCAAAGGGTAACAGTTGAGTCAAACAATGGACTAACTAAAAATTTGGGGGATAAAATCTGAGTAATAAGATTCTTTGAGGGTAGGAGCTCTGAAAAGCTCCAATATATTTGTAGCAATCTAAAAAGCCACAATGCATGCCCAGAAAACATCTGAAAAGGCCCTTAGCTCTCACATCTGGCTGACTTTGAGATCCTATGCATGCAGGAAATGAAGGCTAAGGCAGAGTTTTAAATCACCTGGCTGAATGTTGAAGGTGTGTCCCAAAGACTAAGAGGGGTTTGGTTTTGTTTTATACTAGGAATTTAAAGAAATCGCTCCAATTATTAGCTGATCATTAAGCTACTGGAACATAGGGGAAAGAAATTCTTGTTTAAAAGAACAAAATTAAACAAGTGATTTTTTAGTGAAGGAGAAATCAAGACATTCCTATGTAAACAAAATCTGAAGGTGTTCATCTCTACAAAAAATGCTAGAGAGCACCAAAGCCTAACCACTAGACCACCAGGGAAGTTAAAAAATGCTAGAGAGTCTCTCAGCCTGAATTGAAAGGTCATGAATTATAACTCAAAATCCAAACAAAGAAATAAAGAACATCAGTAAAAGTAACTACATAAATATAAAAGTCAGTATTAAAGTTTTTTATTTTGTAATTACTTTTATCCTATCTGATTTAAAAGACACATGCATGATATAATAGTTATAAGTCTATGTTGGTGGGCACATAGTGTATGTAGTTGTAATTTATGACAACAAGATGGGGAGATAGATTTATATGGAAGAAAGACTTTTGTACACTATTGAAATTAAGTTGGCATTGAACTGAACAGGATTGTTATAAATGTAAGACATTAATTGGACTCCTCAGGGCAACCACTAAGAAAACAATTTGAACACATATAGTAAAAGAAATGGCAAAGCAATTTAAGTAGGACCCTAGAAAATATCCATCTGATAGGAAAGAAGGCAGCAATAAAGGAAGGAACAAAAAATGTAAGGCATACAGGAAATGAATAACAAAATGGCAAAAGTAAGCCATTCCTTATTAATAATTGCATTAAATATAAATAGATTAAATCTCTAATTAAAAGTCACGAATTAGCAGAATGGACAAAATACATGCTCTAACTATATGCCATCTACAAGAGATTTACTTTCGATCCAAAGACACAACTGGATTGAAACTAAATGAATGAAAAAATATATTCCATACAAATAGCAACTTAAAAGAGAGCTAACTGACAGCAAACAAATCAGATGAGGCCATGCTGCCTCTTTATTTGATGATAGTATGGAACACTCTACTTTCACTGTATGTGTTCAAGTTGTTTTCTTATTGGTCCCCTGAGGATTGCAATTAATGTCTCACATTAATAACAATCCTGTTTAGTTCAATGCCAACTTGATTTCAACAGTGTACAAAAACCTTTCTTCCATATAAATCTAACTCCTCATGTTGTTATCATAAATCACCATGTGCCCAACACTATCAGGATCTACCCCAACCTTCTTTCCTGGCTGCTTAGTCAGTAACCGTGTTTAAGTCATAACATAACCCAACCACTAAGCGCTGGGCCTGGTAAGAGAGAAGAGAGGCTACATTCCAAAAGATTACAGGAGCTAACCAACATAGACTGACTGGAGAGTAGGAAGAGTATGGATATAGAGTATACGTAGGAGTCTGAGGTGCTTATAACAAGCAAAGTGCTGTGGACGAAGGTGTGCCCCCCAAAAGAGACATAGTGAAGTCCAAACCTCTAGTATAGAAGATGAGTGTATTTGTAAATAGAATCTTTGCAGAGTAACCAAGTTAAGGTGAAGTCATTTTGGTGGGCCCCATATCAAAACAACTGGCACCCTTATTTTTTCAAAAGGGTAAATTTGGCCACAGACACACCCAGAGAAGATGATATGAAGACACACAGGGAGACTGCTTCTGAAGATGGAGGCAGGGACTGAAGTGATGAAGAATGTCAAGGATTGCCAGCATCCACCGCAGGGAGCGACAAGGAAGTATTCTACCCAGAGTCTCAAAGGAGCACAGCCCTGCCACCACTAGCTTCTAGAACAATGGAACAATAAATTTCTGTTGTTTTAAGTCACTCAGTTTGAGAAACTTTGTTACAGTACCTCTAGTAGGTAATTCAAGAGGTAAAGAATAAAGTTGGCTAGGGAAGAGTTTGTTGATATGTGCTGACTCATCAATGATACAGGATTTTAAATCTTGGCGGGATCTCTGGGAGATGATGTCACACACATTATTAGAACTCTGGAGGAACCAACAGGCACCACTAAGTGAGGTAGAAGTGCTAGAATTTCCATGGCAGGCTGCAGAAGAAAGTACAAAAAGCACAGGAAAGGAGATATTCTAGAGAGTTACTATGGACTGAATTGCATCCCTCTAAAAGTCACATGTTTAGGGAAGGAGGGAACAGAGGAGAGGGGCGGGGAAGAGGGGGGAGAACCAAGATGCATCATGTTCAGGTACAAAATAAATGTGATGAATGTAACCATTATATGTAAAATGTACCAATACATGTTCTTGGTTTAAAAAAAATAAATAAATAAAAGTCACACGTTGAATTCCTAATCCACAATGTGACTGTATTTGGACATAAGGTCTTCAGGGAGGTAATTAAGGTACGTTCCTGTCTTGGTCCATTTTGTGTTACCCTAACAGAGTACCTGAGGCTGGGTAATTTCTAACAACAGAAATTTATTTGGCTTATGCTCCTAAGAAGCTGGAAAGTCATGACCGAGAGGCTGCATCTGGAAACACCTTGTCACTGCATCAGCTCATGGTGGAATGTGGAAGGACAAGAGAGCAAAAGGGAGGAAGAGATCAAACTCACAACCTTCAGCCCTTTTATAATTGGCATGAATCCATTTGGGCGAGCACAGTCTTCATGGTCTAATCACTTCTCAAATGTCCAGCCTCTTAACACTGTTGCATTGTGGATTCATTTTCCAACATAAGCTTTTGGGAGACAAAGTCAAACCATAGCAGGCTGTAATCTTATAGGGCTGGTGTCCTTATGAGAAGAGGGAGAAACACCAGATCTCTCTCTGTCTCTCTCTCTCCATGCAACTACAGGGGAAAGACTATATGAGGACACTGAAAAGGTGACTGACTGCAAGCCAGGAGGAGAGACCTTGCCACAAAGCAAATCTAATGACATTTTTATTTTGGACCCCCAGCTTTTAAAACTGTAAGAGAGTAAATGTCTATTGGTTAAGCTACCCAAACTGTGTGGCTTTTTGTGGCAGCCTGAACAACTAAAATGACCATCCGTCACAGACCAAGGATGATGGTAAGCTATCCTGTTACAGAACAGAGCTTGTTGGTGGCAATGAACATGACAGAATCCCAAAATAAGACATGGCAGGTGGTGACACAATTATCAAGCAAGGGGAGTGCCTGGTAGGTTCGAGTATTTGACTAAGGGACACAAAATGATCATACAGTCAGTACTGATCATCAAGAGCTTGGCTGTGTTAGACCCACCAAGTCGTAAACTTAGAGGATGAAAGCATTATCTCTGGATGGATTACCAGCCGAGCGAGTGGCCTGTGGCCTCCTATCACCCACCACGGTTGCACGGGTGCCTCTTTCTCAATTCACATTGTGGCTGCATGGGGTATTCCTGTGACCAGCTAATGGCAGAGGGAAAGGCCAAGCCTGGTTCATGGCTGGGAAAACTCCAAATGTTGACAGGACTTGAAAATGGATGCTGGCAGAGCTCCATGAAATAGAGACTAGAAAAGCATGGGGCAGTCAACAAAATCAAATGTGGGTTCTCTGAAAACACATACAGACCTTTAGCTAGACTAAGAAAAAAGACAAAAATAGCTAAAATCAGAAAATTTTAAAGCAACTCTACAGAAATTAAAAAGATTATGGAATACTATGGACGATTATACACCAACAAATTTGACAATCCAAATGAAGTGGGCGAATTCCTAGAAACTACCAAATTAATTCAAGAAAAAGTATAAAATCTCAGCAGACCTATAAAAAGTAAAGAGATTAAAGAAAGAAAAGTCCAGACCAGATGGTTTCACTAGTGACTTCTACCAAACATTTAGAGAAAATTTAAGAGGAGACTAACCCAAAATCTTCCCCAAATTAAGAGGGACACTTCCCACCATATTCTGTGAAACCAGCATTAGCCTGATACCAAAGACAGATAAAAATGCAGCAACAAAACAAAACTACTGACCAATGTCTCTTGTCAATGGAGACGCAAAGACTCTCAATGACACGCCAGCAGACCAAATTCAACAGAACATAAAAAGGATTATATAACACGGCCAAGTGTGTTTGTCCCAAGAATGCAAGGGTGGTTCCATGTAAGAAAATACATTGATATAACACATCCCATTAAAAGAACAAAGAAAAAAACCCACCATGATCATCTCAGTAGATGCAAACAAAATCTTAACAAAAATTCAACACACTTTCATGAAAAAAAGAAAAACATTCAGCAAACCAGGAATTTAAGAGAACTTCCTTGGCATGATTAAAGTCATTTCTGAAAGCCTAAAGCTAACCACATATTCAGTGGTGGAAGACTAAAAGCTTTTCCCCAAGATCAGGAACAAGACAAGGATGCTTGCTTTTGCCACTGTTGTTGAACATTGTACTACAAGTCCCAGGCAGAATACTTAGGCAAGAAAAAGAAATAAAAGGTATCCAAATTGGAAAGGAAGAAATAAAACTATTTCTGTTTGCAGATGACATGATTCTATATATAGAAAATCCCACAGAAGACTACTAGAGCTAATATATGAATTCAGTGGAGCTGCAGAATACAAGGTCAGCATACAAAAGTCAGTTGTGGTTCCACAGCAATGTAAGTGTACTTAATGAAACTGAGCTATACACTTCGGAATGGTTGAAGTGGTAAATTTTATGTTACATGTTTTACCACAATTTTAAAAAGTCAGTGGATCACAGATAAAGGAGATGTGATGACAGAAGCAGAGAATGACAGTCAAGGCAAGATTTGAAAATGCTACATTACTGAGTTTAACGATGGAGGAATGGACTAGAGCCAAGGAGTCAGCAGCCCCACAAGCTGGAAAGGGCAAGGAAACAGGTTCTCCCCTGGGGTCTTCAGAAGGAACGCAGCCCTTCCCACACCTTGATTTTAGCCCTGTAGGACTTCTCACCTCCGTAAATTTTAGAGAATAAATGTATGATGTTTAAACACACACACGTACACACACACACACACACACACACACACTCTAAAGTGAGTACCAAATGAGAAAAATAAAAGGTGTTACTTATAATAGCAAACTCAGAGGCATTTTAAAAAAATCAATTAATTTCTATACACCAGTAATGTACAATCTCAACAGAAAACTAAAAATAAAATTCCATTTATGATAGCATCCAAAAAAATAAAATAACTAGGATTAATTTAACCAACAAGTTGAAAGGCTTCACTGAAAATACAAAATATTGCTAAAGGAAATGAAAGGAAAAAAAAGAGAAATCAAAGAAGACCTAAATAAATGGAAAGGCAGTCCATATTCATAGATTGGAAGACTTCACATTGAGATAGCAGTACTCCCCACCGAAGGTCTACAGATTCAACCTGATCCTTATCAAAACTGCAATGACTTCTAATCAGTAAACTGGAAAAGCTGATTCTCAAGTTCACATGGGACTGCAAGGGATTTTGAATAGCCACACAAAAATATTGCAAAAAGAAAAGCAAAGTGTCTGGACTCACACTTTCTGATTTTAAAATGTATTATAATGCTACAGCAATCAAAACAATATGGTACTGGCTTGAGGATAGACAGAAAGATGAATGGAATAGAACTGAGAGCCCAGAAGTAAACCCAAATATCTATGGCCAATGGATTTTTTTGACAAGGCTATAAAGTCCATTCAGTGGGTAAAAATTAATCTCTTCAAATGGTGCTTGAACAACTGAAGAGCCACACACAAAAGAATGAAGTTGAACTCTTACCACAATATGCAAAAATTCACTCAGTTTGAATCAATGACCTAATACAAGAGCTAACACTAGAAAACTATTAGAAGAAAACCTAGGGATAAATCTTCATATCAGACTTGACAATAAGTTCTTAGATTTGACATCAAGTAAATGAGAAACAAAAGAAAAAATAGTACATTAGATTTTCATTGAAATTAAGTTAAACAATGCTTTAACAGCCCAGTTGCACTCTTGGGACCTGACACTACTATTCTAGCAGCAGACTCCACACTTGGACTATCCACAAGACTAATTCACAGAGTAAACATAAATGAAAGGAAATTACAAATAGAATGAAATTACAAATAGAATGGTATTTGAAATATCACATTTATCTGTGTGGCGACAGCTAGGACCATTCTTGATGCATAGTGCCATGGTAATTCAGCAAGATTGGCTGTAAAAGTGGCATACTGAGCTACCCAGAAGCTGTATGCCTGATACCAAGATGGAAAAGCTTATACTAGCTTCAGTGTAATACTCTGCCCTCCTCCAAGATGCTGCAGTTGCTCTAAATTTATGATCATCATATACTGTTGTATCCCCAGTTGGTGAAATACAAGGGTCCAGTAAGAAAGGGTGAAAGTAAGAGTGGCCTCATGTCCCATTACTCTCAATTCCACATGGGAAATATATGTTTCTTGTCCTGCCTATCTTGGCTCTCTGGGTTTAGCTATTCAGGATCCCAAAGAGGTAACTCTTCCACCAGTGGCTCACAAAAAACGTCCTATTAAAATTTAAAATATGGCTTTTACCCAGTCACTTTAGGCTTTACATCCTAAGAAACAACCAGGCAAATAAGAAGAGTCATTGTGCTAGCAGGTTTGATTGACCTTGATCTTCATGAAGATGTAGAGCTGTTGTACAGTGGGGATAGTGGGAATTGTATTTGGTCTTCAGACGATACATTGGACATCTCTTGATACTTCCTTCCTCAGTTTTGATGGGAGATAAACAAGTGTAGCAACCCTGGTCTGAAAAGGGTGTAGTAACAAAGGCTCAGGCCCTTAAGGAATAAGAATCTGCGTCATGATATCAAGTAAGCCACCTGCGATGACAGTTGTTCTCCAAGGTAGGAAGAGAATCTAGAATGGGCAGTAGAGAAGAGGGACACTGAATATCAGCTAAGGCCTCAAGACCAGCTGTAGTGGTTGGGTCTATAGTTTATCTTGCTAACTTTCCTCTTGTATGTCTTTCCAGGAAGTGAAACCCACCTGAATTCCAGAGAAGCTGCTCCTCGAGTTCACTATATGAAGCAAGTGGGTCTGAGCAGCCCAAGGGGTGGACTGTAATGGATGCTGCAGTGCACTGCCCAAGTGTCCTGCCTCAGGATGGAGGTACTCTTTCCCACTGCTGTGGGAAGTGTTGGGAGCTGACAGTTGACACTTGATTCCCTTGTGGAGACTACCTTCAGCAGAAGATTCCTGCAGTGCCTAAGGTCATGTCTCCTTCCTGGGGGCAGCCCATATCCTATGACAGATCCATGTGGTGGCACAAAGGCCTGGCCCCTCATCTCAGTTGGAGACAATTCTAATGCCCCATCCAAGCTCCGGAACCCCTCGTGGGAGGAACTGGGCCTTGGTTACAACTGCATTGCATTCCAATATTGGAGGGAGAAGTTCATCTACTCCCTCTGTTCAGTTCTGTGTCCCTCATGCCCCTCAAGTGTAGTTCCTGAGAACACTCATTCCTTACTAAACATCCTGCATGCAAATCTCAGCCTCAGGGTCTGTTTCCCAGGAAACCTGGCCTGTGACAAGCTGTTTTACAGTAGTACTCTTGGACACTATGCATGTGAAATTCTGGGTACGGTTGCAGTGACCAAGGAATTATTGCTTCTTTACTTCCAGCTTTAAGGAATCCTCAGGAGTCCAAAAAAAATCCACACCAGCAACTCTGAAGGAGAAATTACTATTGGTCTGTCATCCTTTAGTCATGCCAGGAGGGAAATTTTGCCATTGATCAATTAGACAATGCCACACCAACTCAGCTACACTTTCAGGATGCTGGTGTTAATGATGTTGGTGGCGGATCCCACCCTTAGACTAAACCCACAGGACTAACTCATAGGTTAGAAATAAGTGAAATATAGTTACAGATTATTCCAACATCATACTTATTTATCTGTGTGGAGACAGCTGAGACCATTCTTGATGGATAGTCCCACAGTAATTCAGCAGGACTGGCTGTAAAAATTGAATAGTGTGTGACATTTTAAGCAGCAAGGAACCTGGCATGTCTTATGGCTCATCTTTCCAATAACCTCCTTCAGAGCATCCCTAATACACTGCACCAGCCTCTGCATCTGCCCACTCATCTGGGGCAAGGAGAGAATGGCGACAGGAGGATGAAGTTCTTGTCCGTAAATCCTCGGTACTCAGTGGAGGCAAAGGCAGACCCATTAGCAGAGATAAGTGGCTTGCAATGCCCACGCTATAAATTGCCCACTGGAGACCTAACCATGTACGAGCAGGAGTTTGGAGTGAAACAATGCTCCTAAAACAGTAATGTCTCTATTTGAGCTCCGCAAAATTCTTGGCCAGGATTTCATGACCCTTCCTAAAGGAAAGGAAGTTTAGATGCTGGATATACCATGAATCCTGGCATGAATCAACAATTCTGCTGTCATTCCAATATTAGAATCTCTTCTGAATTTCTAGGAACAGTTCCTGATACATGTATCAGGCCAAGGTAACAATTTGACCATCTCTCTAGAATAGTTACAGCCTTGGTGAGACTATATTGTGACAAACATAAGTTGCCAATTATTGACGCATTGAAACTGGAGTTGAGGGGTTGGGGATTTAGCTCAGTGATTAGAGTGCTTGCCTCACAAGCACAAGGGCCTGAGTTCGATCCCCGTCACCACAAAAAAAAAAAAAAAAAAAAGTCTACGGCCATACCACCCTGAACGCGCCCGATCTCGTCTGAAACTGGAGTTGACCTTCTTGCCTTTTGACTTCCAGAGAAACAGATTCATGGATATAAATATACACATACTACAAAAGAGACTGAGATTTATTATAAGGAATTGGCTTGGTTGATTATGAAAGCTGGCAAGTCCAAAATCTGCAGGGTGTATCAGTAGGTGGAGACCCAGGACAGCTGGGGCTGCGGGTGAAATCCAAAGACAGTCTGCTGGAGAATTCCCTCTTTTTCAGGGTTGCCGGTCTTTTTGTTCTATTCAGGCCTTCAACGGACTGGATGAGGCCCACTCACATTATGGCGTCAATCTGCTCACTGATTTCACTATTAATCTCATCCAAAAACGTCTTCCAGGTTGATACATACAATTCACCATCACAGGGTTAACATGGTGGCAGAAGGGGGTCTGCTTAAGAAGAATGTGCATGGCATTTGGAAAAGGAGAGTTCAGAAAGACCACCTGTGATGGGATCAGCACTGCTCAGGGGAGGAGACCCTTGACCTCCAAAACGCTTGGACTTGGCTAGAAAAGCATCTGGAAATGAGTAACTCAGGCACAGAACCTAAGACTATCTCCTTCTCCAGCCTTCACTAATCTCACACTCACCAACTTGACTTCTGCACTGTTTGGCTCTCCTAGATTTGCCAAGATACAGTGTTTCCAGATGTAGCTTTTAAAATACAGTACTTCCCCTTAAGAAGCATTTGTCATTTGAAATGTAAATTGAACTAAATGTCCTGTGTTTTATCTGGCTACTTTCAGGGAAGGTTTACTGAGGACTGAGTTGCAGAACCTGGTCCCCCTAATATTTTCAGAAAAACGTCCCGCCCAAGCCAGCCAGCCCCCATCAGTACACTCCACACATACTACAGTCGCCTGCTTATCATTCATCTCCCAGCCTGCGAGCCACTGGAGAGCAAGAGCTATGTCTTGTCTTCCACTGATTCCCAGGTGTGCCTGATATAAACAGTACTTGTTTAGATGTCTGCCTTTTGCCTGTAATCCCAGCTACTCAGGAGGCTGAGGCAGGAGGAGCACAAGTTCAAATCCAGCCTGGGCAACAAAATTAAAAGGTCTGGAGATGTAACTCTATGGTAGAGCACTTGCTTAGCATGTACAAGAACCCGGGTTCAATTCCTAGTACTGCAAAAAGCAAACAAACAAAAATGTCTGCATTTTATTTTTGAAGTGTTGTTGAACCTCCAATTTCAGGGGTAGTCATTTGCCCTCATCAAAAAAAACAAAGCAAAACCAAACAAACCTCTCTCTAGCTAACTAGACGGCTGTCTTTGTGTCAGAAAGGCCACATCCAAATGCAAGATCACAGGGGTTTCATCAATACCTGAGGCTTTGCTAATTAGCAAAGTGAATGTCAGAAATGGGTTTTCATTGATGAAATTGGTGGCTTGTTAATTAGCTTGACGAATGTTGGAAACAGACTTGGTGAAATTAGAGCTAATCTGGATCTACGGATGTGCTTAAATACATTGCAGATGCTCCCCACCTCTACATAAAGAGGTTATAGGAATCTAGCAAGGCCTGAACCCTGCATTTTAGAGATAGCACCTGAGGCTTGATTCCACCTTTCATTTCAGAGGTTTTGTGGGTCTCAGAAGCTTCTAGAGTGTTGCTTCTGCCTCGAGTAGAAGTGCATCTTACCTTTCATGCCAGAGGAGGCTGAGAGCTAGGGCTTCCCGAAGTCTAGAGAGCTGGGTGCATGAAGCATTTTTTGTTAGGGTTACTAAGGAACGCAATAGCCGTGACAGAATTTGGTCTAAGTCCTGCTTTGGTATGAACTGGTGGTACACATGTGAAGGAGGAGGAGTCAACTAATCCTTACTCACCTAAGACTTTGGAGACATGTCAGTTACTGAAGAATCATTTCACAGCCCCAAACCCACCCTTCTTTCTCCTTCACCAGCAGCTCCCTGTTAGGCTCTGCCCATAACAAATGCTAGAGGGAGACACATGGCGAGAGGAGGAAGAAGAGGCTTGTTACTCCCTTTGGGCTTCTCCTGCAAGCAGCCCCTCTCCCATCTACACCTGCCTCTTCATTCCTGCAGCGGCAGCTGAGACTGGGTATACGGCTTTCCAACTCCAGAACAAGCGTCATCACCTCGAACCGGACACACCATCTGGCCAGCATGCCCCGCTTGGGGGTCTGGTCCCACCTCTGAGCCCAGAGACCCCAGCACCAGCCAGCGGGTCTCCTGTGCCATCGTTTCTCCAAGTTTCTGGGTTTTCTTAATCCCAGCTTTAACCCCTCTGTCCCTCCAGGAGTGGTAGCTGCTTCCTGAGGTTGCTACCTCTGTGATACTTTTGAGTTCTCCTTTTGCTTTTCTGGTTCTTCAGTGACGAGTTAATAATTCCTTATACCTAGCTGACAATTCTCTATGTTCAGTTCTCTCTGTTAAAACAACTGGCGTGGTTTTTGTCTCCTGCCTGATACAGGAGGCTGTTACCTTCCAGAAAGAACTTCAGGGTGATGTGCGACCAATGTGGCTTAGGTCAGCACTCAATAAATATTTATGGAATAAATAAGTGAATAAATGATAGATTTCTCCCTGTAAATGAATAATGACTTCCCTGGTTTTTTAATACCAATCTCACCTGGTTTTAGTTAACTGGGAGTCAGTCAGTCCCCAGGGCCCTCTTTTTCCTGAAGGAGGTAACAATGGAGCCTGAAAAGAAGAAACAAAAAAGTTGAAAGGATTAACAAACCCATAGGGAGGGGGAGCTCAGCAGGGGTAAATGCACCTACGCCAGGCCTCCCCCAGCTGTTTCCAGAAGTAAACGGGCTCAGCTCTGGAAGAAGTTCACAATGGCAGCCATTGGCATCCCCAAAGGCACCAGCCATTCAAGGGGAGGCCCAAAGGATTGCCCCAAAGCAGGCCGAGGAGGGTTTCGGTCTGGGCCCCAGCATTCACTGTTAATGCTCCCGTTGGAAGAAGCATCCACCTCCCACTCCTCCAGCAGCTGTTATTTGGACGGCTGGTTGCTGGGGATGCAAGGAGCTGAGGGCGGGGTGAAAAGGCGCTGCAATAGCTGGACAGGCTGGAGGAGCATCTGTCACAGAACTGCTCCTTCTTTACAGAGAACTACTGTTACAGATGTGGGGATCCCCGGGGCCTGTTCCTGAGCACCCCGGATGCAGAATGCTTTCTCTTTCAGTCCCTGCCCTTGAGTCACTAGAGCAGTTTGAAGCAGATGCTGGGGACCTTAGCCCATGATTGCTGGGTGGGAGAGTGAAATGCCCAGCCCCCTTCCCCCCACCCCGTGTGTGCCCCTCTGACAGTTGACACGCCAGAGCTCTTTGCCACCCCCAAATCAGGCAGGCGCTGCCCTCTGCCAGGCTTTATCTGAGCTGGACCACATGCTTAGCTTCTTCCCCAGTCTTGGCCACCCGTTCATCTGTCCCAGGGCTGCAGCGCCTGTGCAGTCTCCAGCAGACTTCCAAGGGGGCCTTTCCCTGTGTCAACTAAGCTCGGAGCTCTCCTATTTCAGGCGAGGATCCCCCATCAGCCCTCTGCAGCAGGCAGCTCTTAGCAGGAGAGATCACTGGTGCCCATGAGCGTGAAGTCATGAAGAATCTCCTCCTCGCTCCCGGTACCCGCATCATCTCCAAGCACCGGGGGCATCCGCCCAGTGGAGGGCTCGGTCCTGGACCTCTCTGCCACTCCCCCAAGTGCCCCACCCGCAGAGACGGCTCCTGAGCAAACCACGGGTTAATTCAGCTGAACGGGCAGGGTGCCATTACTTTTCCAGGGACTGTTTGACAGAGATCTTCAGCATCTGAACTCGAAGGAAGGAGCAGGTGATGCGCCTCTACCTGCTGGAGAAATGCCATAGCCAGTTCCTGGAGCAGAAAGTGAGCTCATGTCCCAGAGGTCCACTGGGAGGGCGAGGTCGTCTGCCCACATTCCTCTACTCGTCAGTGCCTCTGAGTTTCAGCTCCCACTCAGCAGCTGTAGTGGGCCTGGGGCAAATCTTTGTATTCCTAAACTTCAGTCCCCTCTGCTGAAAAACAGGAGTAAAAGAACCTTCTTCACAGGGCTGGGATGGGGATTGAATCTGTCATCATATGTGGAAACCCTTTGTAGACCACAAAGCCTCATCTAACTATTCTACCAGGCAGGAAGGAGTGGGCAGTGGTGTAGACCGTGGGGTGGAATAAGAAAAGCAGTCTCGGAGGTAACAGTGTGTCAAGGAATCGGGGGACATAGGGACAAATCTATGTGGCTGCTAACTTTTTGTGTCAACTGGGCTAAGGGATGCTCAGCTGAGAAAGCTTTATTTCTGGGTGAATCATTGAGGGTGTTTCTGGGAGAAACTCATATTGGAACTGGTGCCTGAGCCCAGCAGGCGGCCCTCCTCCCTGCAGGCAGACTTCATCCGGGACACTGAGGACCCAGACAGAACTCTGTCTCTTTGAGTTGGAGCATCCTGCCCTGCCCTGCCCTTGGTAACCCGCCCCCCGCCCGCAGTTCTTGAGCCCTTGGACTTGAACCAAAACCTGCACCACTGATTTTGGGGGTCTCCAGCTTGCAGATGGCAGATGCTGGGGTCCTTTGGCCTCTGTAATTGCGTAAGTCAATTTCCATGATAAACATCTGTGTTTCCTATTGGTTGTGCTTCTCTGGAGACCCCTAACCCACTATTGAAGAGGTGTGTAGCAGGTGGACCCTCCAGCAACAGGTGATGGGCCTCAAAGGGCAAGATGCTTATTACAGATCAAATCCTGTGAAAAGAATTGGGGAAGACAGAATAGGGCAGAGCGAGGAGCCGAACTGTGATGCAGAGCTTGGACATGGGGCTCTTCTGCCAGCTTTCCAGCCACAGGCTGTGTAGGGTCAGAGCCTTGGACCCTCTAAGCACTGGGGAGCTTGGCTTGCATCCTGTGGAGACAGGGAAAGCTGCTGTATTAAACTTGTCTCTCTCTTTCTCCGTCCCTCTGTGTGTGTGTGTGTGTGTGTGTGTGTGTGTGTGTGTGTGTGTGTGTGTCTGTATGCTGGGGATGAGTCCTAGGGCCTCATGCACGCTAGGCAAGCACTCTACCACTGAGCTACACCCCCAGTCCTTAAATCTCTTCATACTTGAAAATCCAGTGCTGTCTATTTTCCTGACCAAACCCTGACTAATTGACATTCCTGCCAAGCATGATGGTGCATGCCTGTGATCCCAACGCTCTGGAGGCTGAGGCAGGAGGATCCCCGGGAGTGCAAGGCCAGCCTGAACTACATAGTGAGACCCTGACTCAAAAAAAGAAAAAAAACAAAAATCCCCTAAGAAAGCATGCAGCTACTCAGGAGGCTGAGGCAGGATTGTAAACTCGAAGGTGGCCTGGGCAAGACTCTGTCTCAAAATAAAATTTGAAACAAAAGACTAGGATGTAGCTCAGTGGTAAAGCATCCTTGCACTCCATCCCCAGTACCGCCAATAAAAAAAGAAAAAAAGAAAGGAAGGGAGGATGAGAGGGAGGGAGACAGAAAAGAAAGAAAAGGAAGGAAGGGAGGGAGGAAGGAAGGAAGGAAAGGAAGGGAAGAGAAGAAAAGGGAGGGGAAAAAGAAAGAAAGCAACTTGGAGGAAGACTAAAATAAACAATTAAATGTTCAGCTCAGTACAAGTGGTCACAGCTCAGGCTGAGCTGATAAAGCTGGGCGCGACCTAATTCAAGCTCGGGGGCTTCTCGAGTCACTTTGGCATCAGTCACAGAAGGGCATGTAGCGACCCAACAGCTTCGGCTTCAAAAAGGCTGGCCCACCTCCTAGTTTTGTTTTCCAGGGTTAACTCTTTACCTTGGGCCACTAAGGTATCATGACAAGGGTCACGTGCCAGTGACTAACGAAGAAAATGCTTCTGGGAGGGACCAGGAAGGCGAAAGGGACACGGGTCCCACTCTCTGACCCTGCAGGGAGTGCTGCAGGGCAGATGACACTGGCCCTAGCCCAGGGTGCTGGGCTTTCCCGCTCCGCCCAGCCAGTGAGTCATTGGCTGCTCGCTGGCTGAGGGCCAGTGACTCCCCAGGTGTCAGCCCCAGGGCTGTCCCCCGAAGCGTGACACAGGTGTGCCTGTCCCTGTCACGGCACAGAGAAGACTAAGTGGACCCTTACGCTATTCTTTTTTTCTTTTTTTCCCAGTACTGGACATGGAGCCCAAGGCCTTCACACTGAGCTGTGTCCCACCCTTTTGTAATTTTTTTTTTTTTAAGACAGGGTCTTGCTATGTCACTAAGTTGCCTAAGCTGGTCTTGAGCTTGCTATCCTCCTGCCTCAGCCTCTGAGCGCAGGGATTACAGGCATGCACAACCATGCCTTAGCTTATGTTTCTTAATATAGAAGTCCTAACTGTTAGCTAGGCCTATAGCTGCCCAGAATAAGAGCCATATTTCTTAGCTTTCCCAAAACACATGTATGGCCAATGTGAGGTGAGTACTAGCTTGAGGTGTGGCTTCTATAATGTATATTTAAAGGAAGAGAGGCCTTTCTTTAACCCTTCTCCCTCCTGCTGCCTGAAATGTGGTCCTGAAGGTTAGTACACAAGCAGCCATCCTGAACCGTGAAGTACAGATAGGGTTGCCAGATTTAGCAAATAAAACAATTTCCTTTGTATTTAACTTTGAATTATTTAATATTGAGCGGGAAAGAAGGGACATAAACTCAATGGTCCAGGCAGGTTTATTGCTAGGACTGAGAACCTGAGTGGGCCCTCTCTGTACGAGCAGAACTGAGGTGTCTCTTACAGGCTAAGAGGCTTTTTTCATAGTGTTTTTTGGCAGGCTTTTGAGGGGCCGGGTCAGAGAAACGGCTGCTTTGTGGTTTGCTGATATGTCTTCTGCAGAGACCTAACTAAATGAAATCTATGTTTCTCTAAGATAGTGGCTGGGCTTATTCGAACTGGCAGTGTCCCTGTCTGGGTTCTAATCAAATATTGCATGGGATAAATTTACACTAAAGTATTATTCATCATATGTCTGAAATTCCAATTCAACTGGTGTCCTATATTTTATCTGGACACCCAAGGCACAGATCACATGCTGAAGACGATGGAATAATAGGGTAGAAGGCACTTGGATGGCCACTGTCTTGGAGTTAGACTGTTTACCTACAAACTTTGTTTTTGTAAGAAACTATCTTGTTTAAGCCTTTGTTACAATGGTTCGGGTTTTTTTTTCCCCCTGCTCTGGCAGCTGAACTCCAGCCCTGCCACTAGCTTGTTGGTGGCCCCGTGAAAGACTGGTATCCATGAAATGGGCGTGATCATGATTTGTGCCCCATCTGGCATTACTGCACAGCGTCCTGGCTTGTACGTCCACCCTGAAGACCACATTGTGTCTTCTCTCAAGGCCACACTTGCCTGATTTCTGGAAGCACCAGTTCTCAGCGAGTATCACGCACACAGGAAGTGGCTCTTCCTGTTTCCTCTCAGTCAGTTTTGTAGGGATTAAAGAAACCAACAAGCACAAAAAAACTGTGAATGTGCTGCACGACGTCTTCAACAGAGAAAGTCTTTCTATCCTTGCTTGGAATTAGACACAAGAGAAAAACCACTAGTGTGTTCTCACCTTCCCTCTAAATTTAGAAATCTGAAAACATTGTTCATTATGCCATTATGCCAGGTATTTGGGGCCTTCCTGTGGTCCTGGAGGTTGAGAATTAAATCTCCATACTTTCTTGCAGCAGAAGGATGAGTGGGACATTAGACAGCAATCCCCAGGGACACAAGGACTTAGAGGACAAGATTTTCTCTGCAAAGGGGAACCAGCCAAAGCAATGTAGGAAGGCAGGCTGCCTACAAGCGCTGGATTTTTACATTTGTGCCATCTGATCCTGCCCACAGGCCCATTCAAAGCCACACAGATTCCCTACCAAAGGCAAGCAGAGCCCCCATGCCCCCCAGCTCTGACAACTAGTAGATCTCCTCCAGTGGATGTATTCTAATGGCCTGATTAGCAATTCTATGGTATTTAATTTGCACCCTGGGTAATTCACTGTCAGCCATAAGAGCCATCAGCTTGAAAAATGGCACCAAAATTAAAAACCAATAGTCAAATTTCAGTTGGAATGAGCTCATCTGGCATAATGATGGGGCAGGAGTAACTAGAGTCAGTAGGCCCAGCCCACAAGGCGCAAGCATTTCCATCACTAACAGGTTGCTGGGAGTTTGAGTACTGGCCTTTCTGCACCATGAAAAACAAGTGACCAAGTCAGAAAATTTGAAAATGAAAACTGAGTCTATCCAGTTGGAGAGTCAAGCAACGTGGCCATTTGCCATCTCCTAGCCTCCTGTGTTGGATTTAAGCACGTCCAAAAATTCTATGACGGTCCTCTTGGCAAAGGGTGGAATAGTCCCATGCCCCCTCCCCTTGAATATGGGCTAGGCTTCCTGACTCTGTGGAATGAATAGAATCCAGTAGAAGTGATCCAGTGTGGTTTCTGAGACTAGGTCATAAAAGGCAACACAGCTTCTGTCTAGCTCTCTTTGTTGGAAGTCCTGAGCTGATGTATAAGAAGCCCCAGGGTCCTCAACTGCCATGTGGGACAGGCCATGTGGAGGGGCCACACAGAGATAAAAAGGAAGGGCCAAGGAGCTCCAGCTGGTTCCACCCTGTCCTAGTTACTTCCTCACTGGGACAAAATACCCAACACCCACAAGTTAAAGGAGGAAAGGTTTATTTCAGCTCATAGTTTGTAAGAGATTTCAGTCCATAGTCGACTAGCTCCAAGGCAGGGTGGCATTGCAGAGGAGAAACGGTTCATGGCATGGCAGGCAGGAGGCAGCAGCAGTGAGCCTCCTTTTCTATTCCATCCAGGCTACAAGCCTATTGGTCAGTGCCACTTACACCCAAGGAAGGCCTTCCCATTATCCACACCCAGAACTATGCTAAACCAGTCAGTGGACTAATTTAGTTACCACACACTCTTAATCCATATCCACACACCCTACATCCAACCACCTCCGAAAATCCCCACCTATGAGCACTTGAGGCTTTGGGGGGACACCTAGACATAAGCCATAACACATTGAGCCTTCCCAGCCCAAGAACCAGACATGTGAGTGAGGAAGCCTTCCAAATGACTCTAGTCGTAGGCACTATGTTGCTGTGACCCATGACACCCCTTGTGAGAACTGCCTGGCCAAGCCTGCTCATTCTCCAGATCAGCGAGTAACGCTGGTGGCTGTTGTGGTTTTAAGACACTGTTTTGGAGTGCCTTGTTACGTAGGAATAGGTAAGGACCCCAGTATCCCGGTCTTCCTGCTGCTGTGCCTTGGTGCCACATGAGGTCCACAGGGATCCCTGGCCGTGGGGACCCACCCCACACGCAGCCAGACCTCCAATCTACCCATTGTGTCCACTAGACTGGCCCAAAACGGAGCAAATGAGGTAGGATGCACCAGAACAAATCCACTCCTTCACAGACTTTTCCCCCATCGATGTGCCAAGGACAAGCGTGTCTTCCATTTGGGAACATTGCTTAGTTTGGGCAATAGTGGGGGAAAACATGGCCTGTGTCCCACTTAGAGAAGCTCATGGCCAATCTCCTCTCCCTGAATCCCAGGACCCCCAAGCTTTGAGTCTCAGAGGATGGCCATAAAGAGGCAAGGACAGTGGCACCATGGTGGCACTCTCAAGGGTCCAAAGTGACCATGTCTTGCAGAGGCTGGCACAGGGTAGCAGCAAGGCAAACCCACCCGCCCAGCATAGTGCTCTTGGCTCTGAGTCCCACTGCCTCCCCTCAAATTTGGGGGCCACCTCACAGCTTTCCAGAAATCCCTTTCCTACTGAGGTCCGCTACTATGGGTTTCCTTTGCTTGAAGCTGGGAACCTGACTTAAAGCGCCCTTGTCCTAGCTGTGCCTAGAACTCAAGTCTCAGATTAGCAAGGAGCAGTGGAGTGCTCCAGACCACCAGGGAGGCTGCCAGAGCTACTGTCTCAAGGCCCCAGAGAGCAGTACACGTTCTGTTCATGCCACTAGCTTTGGTGTGGAAACCGGGCAGAGGCAACCTTTGCAAATGGCACTTATTATAAGGTTATAGGTTCCTACACGGGATTATCCAGTGCAAAGTCTGTGTTCCATCTAGCCCAAATCTTCCTGTGGAAACATAGACCATACACATGCCTATTCCTTTGGGGGTGAAGCAAAAGTCCACTTAACCCCTGCACAGCCTCCTAAGATAGCCTGCTCCTTGCTGCAGAGGGCTGTGGAACAGATGTCGTCCTTGTTGCTTCTCGCAACCACCCCCCCTTAGTGCCTTCTGGGTCCAACTTCCAAATGGCAGGCCCTCTGTTTCCACGCCTGGGGGCTTCTACTTGTTGCCAAAGTTGCCCTGTCTGCCTGAGGAGGGCTGGAAGTATGGCAATTCATGCTTCCCCAGGTTACTGACTGACACGGCTGGTGGATACATACGCCGGCCTTCTCACTCCTCAGGTGGCATAATTTGGAAGCCTGTGTTTTTGTTTGTTTTTGCAATGCTGAGGATCGAACCCAGAGCATTCCCCCTGAGCTACATGCCCAGCCCTTTTTATTTTTTTATTTTGAGACAGGATCTCACTAAATCGCTAAATTGCCCAGGCTGTGCTTGAACTTGCAATCCTCCTGCCTCAGACTCCCAGAGTGCTAAGGTTGCAGGCGCACACCACCACCTCCGGCATGGACACCTGTGCTTTCCACTGTCTCCCCCAAGAGAAGTGAGGCTTACTACTGTATAAGTCTGCTCAGGCTGCCATAACAAAGTACCACATGCTGGGGGCTTTGACAACAGAAATTTATCTTCCTACAGTTCTGGAGGTGCCAGCAAAGTGTTGACACAAGGTTGTTTTCCTCAGAGGCTTCTGTCCTTAGCTCCACGAGGCCATCTTCCCCTGTGTCCTCACATGGTCTTCCCTCTGTGTCCTAGTTTCCTCTTCTCACAAGGACCCGTCATATTGGATTGGGGCTCTAACTAACGTCCTCATTTTAATGTATTACCTCTTTAAAGGCCCTGTTTCCAAATAAGGTCACGTTCTGAGATCCTGGAGGTTGGGAGACAACAATCATTGGGGGAAAGGGTGTTATGGTTTGCACTTTAAATGTCCCCCTAAAGGCTCAGGTGTTGAAGGATTGGTCCCCAAGGCAGAGGTGGGGCTTTGGGGAACTGGTTGGATCATGGGGGCTCTGACTTCATTGATGGCTTATTTCATTGATGGCTCATTTCACTGATGGGTTCATCATTGAATGGACTATTGGAAAATGATGGAGATTGAAGAGATGGGGCCTACTTGGAGGAAGTCGGTCCCTGGGGACCTGTCTTTGTCTCTGTCCCACCCTCAGCCCTCCCCCCTCACCATGAGGCAAGCAGCTTCAGCCCACATGCCTTTCTCCCATGAGACTCGGCCTCACCAAGGGCCCGGAAGCAACAGGGCCAAGTGACCAGGAACCAATACCCCTGAAACTGTAAGCCAAAAGAAACCTTCCTGCTTTTCTCTGACATTTCGCCACAGACAGAAAGCTGACCAACACACAAGGGGACCCAATTCAGCCAGTAACAGCTACCCACAGAGGTCCCTGGCTTAATCCTACAGCTTTCTTCAGCAATCTTCCCCGACCCTTACATTCCCAGTGGTGTTTCTTTCTCTCGGGGTTGCTCCGGGGAGACCCCGAGCTGAGACACTGTGGATGTGTACTTCTCTGGCCAGCAGCTGCCTGGGCCGTCGCTGTGGGTGGCATCCACTACAGGATTCTTATCAGAGGAGCAGGTCGGAGTCCCCACACAGTCTGTCTCCCGCAGTAGGGACCGGAGACCTGAAGCTCGGAAGGCTCTGGAGCTACACTCTCTGCAGAGCAGAACTCCTTTCTATGATTGGTTCCCTTGGCAGTTTTGCTCTTTGTCTTTGCTGTGATTGGCTGCATGTAAATTAGCTAGGCCTAATAATACACCCATGCTAGCTGTACCAACCACTGGCCTGGCTGGCTGTATGTCTGATATGGGTATGCAAATTAAGCACACTAATTTGTTGATGCTGATGAGATGCTGGTCACAGGCAGCCCTCCTGTGTGGTGCTGATAAGGTGCTGAGGCCGGAACACAATTCATCTGCACTGAGACCGTCCCAGCACACCCAGGAGCCAGGCACACTGGTTGAGACACAGTAACAGAGTCGAGACGTCTGGGAGGCCGATGGCGTTTTCTTGCCTTTCTGTCATCAGTTGGTCGGGTGTCACATCAGCCCAGCCTGCCAGTGGGCTCCTGCTGATATGGCCAAGAGACCTGGTTCCACAACCTCACACCGCTACACGACACAGCTCGCCTCCACACCTTTGTGAGCCTGCGAATGGAGAGAACAGGACTTGTCACCCGTGTCCTCGACACATTCCTCTTTCACCCCGAGGGCTCAGAAACTGCCTCTGCCAAGCCGCTCACAGAGGCGAGAGCCGCACCCTCCAGCCGTAACGCCTCTTCCAAGTGCAGTGTCGGGGCTCAGGGCCCGGCGCCGCAAAAGGACGCTAAGAAACCTGAAAATATGCACCCGAAAATATCCTGTCTTGGTATATCGATGATTTCAAGCTGGTTATTTTGAGAAACTGCAGACACAAGAAGAGAAGGGAAACACTCCTATTTGTAAAGGGAAATTTCATTAGTAAAAGTATCTGGATCAGGAAGAGACTTTTATTCCCTGAAAGACTTTTTTTTGTTTCTTTGGTTGGTTTTCTTTGGTGCCAGAGATCGAACTCGGGGCCTCGCGCTTGCCAGGCAAGCACTCTAACCACTGAGCTAAATCCTCAGCCCCTGAAGGACTTTTATCTACATCACAAGACAACTTTTGGGCCAGGAGCACCTGCAGCTCCAGCTACTTGAGAGACTGAGGTAGGAAAATTGCTTGAGCCCAGAAATTCAAGCCCAGCTCAGACAATAGAGCAAGACCTTGTCTCTTAAAAAGTAAATTTTTTTTTCTTTTAGTGCTTGGAAGTGAACCCAGGGCCCCACGTATGCTAGACTTGCATTCTACCACTTAGCTACAACCCCACCCCTTTTTTAAAATTTTTATTTTGAGACAGAGTCCTGCTAAATTACCCAGGCTGACCAATCCCCTTGCCTTAGCCTCCCAAGTAGCTGAGATTACAGGCTTGCACCATAGTCCCTGGCTAAAAAAAATATTTTTTAGAAACGATTTTTGAAACTCTTATTCAGGCCAAGCAGGTCGGCTCATGCCTGTGATCCCAGCATCTGGGAAGCCGAGTCAGGATTGCAAGTTTGAGCCCAGGCTGGGCAGTTTAATGACTTAGCAAGACCCTATCTCCAAATAAAAAGCACAGAAGGGTTGAGGATATAGCTCAACGAGAAGGCCCTGGGTTCAGTCCCCAGTTCCCCGGGTGAGTATAGGGGACCCCTTATTCAGCACACATGTCCTCCCCTGCCCTTCCATAATTTTTTCTATCACCCTCCAGGAGCCCCAGACCTCTATTCTTTTCTATAGCTTACCATGGTATGTAAGTCTCCGTCACTGGACCCTTCTTTGAGTCGCTTATTTTTGTAGGGCCCCCATGCGTATGTACGTAATTAAAATGGTTTTTCTCCTGTTAATCTGTTTTACGTCAATTTAATTGGTAGTTGGGCCAAAGAGCCCACATCCCGCAGTGACGAACACTCGGCTTGCCCTGCTGGGGTGGCCTGGGGCCTCTGCCCGGCACCCTGGGCAGCAGCCTGGGCAAGGTGGGCAGGGAGGCCTGGACGCTGGCATCTTCTGCAGCCCCGCTCCCACCCCGGCAGATTCCTCTCTTCCCAGCCCCAGCGTGGCTTTCAGCTGTGGCTTTCTCTTCAGCGAGTCTCTCGGAGGCCCAGCTGTTTTCCATTGCAGGATGGGTCGGGGATGGTCAGGGAGCAGCGTAGAGTGAGGCTGTGAATGCTGGGCCCTGACGGAGCTCCGCAAAGCACACTTTGGTGCCTCAGATGGATTTATTCAAAGTTCATAATTACCCTGAAATCTCTTAAAATGAAAACATGATTGAAGAATTAAACCTGGTAAACAAATTAGTCAGAAAGAAAACCTCCACATGGCAAATGACAAAATCGAAAGATCCCATCCAGCAGATGAATGGGCTTGCGCTACAGTTGGCAGCCAGGGTGCGGACCGGCCCAGGAGCCAGGACCCTGGCAAAACCAGCCTCTTCCCCCTCTCAAACCCCACCCCCGCTAGGGTAGGCCGGCTTCGGGGCCTCTCTGCTGGTCACTAGCCAGGTCGTGGGGAGGGACGCAGCCGGGCCTGGCAGCTAGGCGTGGCCACCGCCGGGGATCAGGTGTCACCAGCCTTGCTCTAGCAGCGCCTACTGGGAGGGCAGCTAGAGGAGGCCTGGCTGCTTCCTCGCTTGCCTGCCTGCCTGGGCCCGGTGGCTGCCACTGTGCCTGGGGAGGGAGCCTCCAGCTGAGCGGAGCAATGCCCTGCAGCCCTCCCCTCGTCTCTCCTTGCAGAACCACAGATTGACTTTCTTTGTCCCTCTTTGAACCAGATTGCCCAGGAAGTACTAACTCAGCATTGGAGGCCTTCTCTCCTGAACAAGGAGCAGTGTCTAGCTCCTCTTGCTGTGTGACAAACCATCCCCAAATTTAAAACCAATAGAACAGCCCCTACTCGGGAGGCTGAGGCAGGAGGATCACAAGTCCAAGGCCAGCCTGGGTAACCTAGACCCGGTCTCAAAATACAAAATAAAAACGACTGGGAGTGTAGCTCAGTGGTAGAGTGCTTGCCTAGCATGCAAGAGGCCCCAGGTTCCATCCCCAGAACAGGGAATAAATAAATAGGCATATATCAACCATTTATTTGATTCAAGTCACAGATTCTGTGGGTCAGGAACACAGACGGGGGAGCAGGGCCATGCCACCTTTCTACTGTGTTTCTTTTTGCTTTTTTTCTTGCGACAGGGTCTTGCTATATCGTCGTGACTGGCCTCGAACCCACTATGTAGCCCAGGCTGGCGTCAAACTCACAGTAATCCTCCTGCCTCAGCCTCCCAAGTGCTGGGATTACAGGCATGCTCCACCATGCCCAGCCTCTATTATATTTCCAGATAAAGTTTTGCTATGTAGCTCAAGCTGGCCTCAAATTTGGGATCCTCCTGACTCATCCTCCCCAAGTAGCTGAGATTACAGAGGTACAGCAGGCTTTGACTGGGCGGAGTGTCAAAGACTTTGTGGATGTACTGGAAAACCACCACAAAGGGTTCCTACTGCTCCAGGTCTTCTGGGCACAATCATATCACAGTCCAGTGATAGCAGACCCAACTTCTTGGGTTCAGACTCCTGCTCTACCCACACCATCTGTAGTGGTTTGAGTGGTAGCCCTTAAAAGTTATGTCTATGTCCAAATCCCTGGAACCTGCACATCTTGGCAGATGTAACTAGGATCCTGAGACGAGATCACCTTGAATTACCTGGGTGGGCAACAGATCCAATGATTGTGTCCTTATAAGCAACTCATGGAAAAGAGGCACAAGGAGAGAAGAAAGGGCCATGTGAAGATGGAGGCAGAGACTGGTGTGATGCAGCCACAAGCCAAGGACACTTGGAGCCACCAGAAACTGGAGGAGGTAAGGAAGTATTATGGCTTGCATCTCGCTGTCTCCCCAAAGCCTCATGTGGCCATAGATGGGGCTTTTTGGAGGTGGCTGGATCTAGGGTGTGTGATGCTGGGATTAAGGATGTGATGCTGGGATTGATTCATGGTGTGATGCCAGGAGTAAGGATGCCCCATCCTGGTGTGAGTGCTGCCCACCCTAAGGGTGGGTAGCCTGGATGGGATATAAGGGACAGAATGTTTCTGCTTGTCACTTGCTTGCTGCTTGCTTCCTCACGACTTTTTGCTGCTTTGCTGCCTTCCTGCCTTCTGCCCACCATGAACTGTTTCTCCTCTGTGATGCCTGTCTGCCTGCCACCCTGCTCTGGAGCCAGCTGACTGTGGACTGAAACTTCTGCAGACTGTGAGTCAAATAAACCTTTCTTCCTTTAACTTTGGGCGTCAGGTATTTGGTCTCAGCAACAAGAAAAGTAACTAAGACAGGAAAGATCCTTGATGTCATGCCACCACCCTCCACAACTCGGAGAGACTTGGTTCCTATTGTGAAAGCCACCAGTTTCTGGTCGTGTGTCAGAGCAGCCCCAGGGCATGAGTGTACTGTCTATGAGATGGTGGCCAGCTGGCCTTCATGGGAATCAGGGAAATGGTCAGGATGAAAACGTTATCTTCTTCCTTGGGCTGTAGGTAGATTCATGAGCCAAACTGCAATGTGCTCACCCCAGTACCTGGCTGGAGTAAGTACCATTCGTATCCCCGGAGTGGTGGAGAAGCAGGTAGAGACATAGGAGGAAGAAAAATAGACTTGAGAGCCAATGAGAAAGGGCACAAAAGCAGCTTCCTTCTGGCTGCTGGCCCTTCCGCCCCACCTACCTCCTGCCTGGACTCAGGACCCTTGGGCAGGGCCTCTTGGCCTCCCATAGCTGGAGGCTACCAGCCGGCTTCCTCTGCCCCAGGGGTCTGCAACACTTAGCTTCCCACTGAGAAGGTGACAGTGCCCAGGGCTGGAGCACCGCTTCCTTTTTAAATCACAATTTCTGTGTATACACAGTCGTGCCTTGGTGGCTCCAGGACCCCCTGAGGATTTCAAACTCTGGATGCTCCAGCACTTTCTATAAAATACTGTGGTATTTGCATAGAACCCACACACATCCACCCATATATTTTAAAGCATATTTGGCTTACTCATAATAACTAATGTGATGCAAATGCTAGGTAAGTAGTTGTTGCATCGTATTGCTTAGGGAATAATGACAAGAAAAAAAGTCTGTACATGTTCAGTCCAGACACTATTTTATTTTTTGCAAATGTTTTGGTTGAACCACAGATGTGGGACCTCAGATGTGGAGGGCTGACTGTGAACTGGGCAACAAAGCTGGGCGATGGGATCAAGAGGAGATCATTATAGTCTTGCTAATTTTGTGTACAATATAAGCAGACTAGAGGAGGTTTATCAGGAAGAAGTTGTGCCACCCGGCTCTAGGGAAGGGCGGGCAGGTCAGTGGGACTGGCAAGGGGAGCTGAGCCCCCAGGAGCTCACTTCCTGCGGCTTCTGGAACAAATGGCCACCAGCTTAGAGGCTTCCAACATTTATCCTTGGGAGAAAGAACTAGCAGAGTGCTGAGTGGCAGCAATTCAGCCTCTCAGATTTGGAATCCAGACTCTGGAAAATTGATTCTCTTAAAGTTCTGGAGCCCAGAAGTCTAAAATCAGGGCTGGGCTAGCTCCTTCTGGCAAGTCTGGGGGACACCGTTTCTTTGCCTTTTTGAGCTTCTGGAGGCAGCCTGAGTTCCTTGGCTTGTGGTCCCCTCCTACATCTCCAAAGTCAGCAGCCTCCACTGCCTCCTTCACTGACTGTAACGCTCCTGCCTCTCAGAAGGACCCCTGTGATGACATGGGGTCACCAGGATGATGCAGGACAAGGCCACTGAAGGCTGACTCAGCAAGCAAGGTACTCTCTGTAGCTGGGGAGGCCCTGCAGCAGCTGGCAGCAGGAGGAGTCCCCTGAACACACCCGTGGGCTGGGACCCAAGTCCACCTGCCAGGTCCTGGGTGCTGTGTCCTGGAGCCCCCACATTGCTGCATCCCCAATCCAAGTCAACACTCACCTTGACTCAGGTGCACAAGCTACTACCACCGGAGGCCCTTCGGTGCCCCCCACCCCGTGTCCTGCCCACTGGGAAAGTGAGGCTGGGGAAGCAACAGTGACATCCTTTACCTGAGGTCACACAACAGTACATGAAGGACTCACATCCACATCCTTCCAACTACCCAGCACTGTGACATTAACCAACCAAAGTGAGCCGGCTGTGCATGGAGGAAGTAGAAACAAGACCGCCTCCGGGCCTTGACTTGTGAGTCTGGGTCCCCTTGCTGAGCCCGCTGTAACCCTCCTCACCTCTCCCTGCCCCAGCCAGCTGGTGTGACAGCTGTACCCACGTGCCCTCAGAAGGCGCTCCAGGGTCCCAGTGGGAGTGCAGAGCAGGGCAGCCCTGCAGAAAACCACATGTGGCTCCTCCAAGAGTCCTGCAACCGGTGTATGAGCCGGCACCTCCACCTCCGGGTCTGTTATCTCGGAGAACTGAAAGCAGGAACGCGACTAATTCGAGGCAACAGGATTCCCACAAGCCTGAGGGAGGAGGTGCCAAGTCTGCACACAAAATGCGCTACCTCCTGCTGTGGAATATTGTGCAGCTTAGAAAAGGGGCACACGTTCCCACAGGGTACATTGGACATTATGCTGGAGGAAGGAAGCCAGGCACAAAAGGCCACATGCTGCATGGCTCCACTTACTCGAGACTCCTAGAGTCATGTGACTCTTAAAGGCAAAAGCAGGGCCTCGGGAGGGACATGGCATGTGTTTAAGGGGTACAGATCTGCAGTTTGTGGAGACAGACAAGTTCTAGACGCGGATGGTGGCAATGGCCGCAAAGCGACACAGATGTCTGCCCTGTCTGTTTTACCACAATACAAGGAGAGAAAGGTTTGGGACGCCAAGGGCAGGCCACCTGCTGCAAACCCTCCTCCTCCTGCTCTGGGCATCAGTGCCAGTGTCCTGGCGGGGCCGCCTCGCTGCCCTCGCTTCCCCTGAGCCCAGGTCATGTGGCCCAGAGCCAGGTCCAGGGACTCCAGGTCTCTCTGGGCCCCTGGTGTAGGCGGCAGGCAGGCTCACTTCCCATCTCCTGCCCTCTGCCTGGGCTACCTCCAGCCACAGGGCAGGCCAGGAGGGCCACGGGTCACTATCCCTGGGCCACCACCCAGGGGCTGTGGCCTCAGCCTGGAGGACAAATCCCCAGCTCCCTCTCCTCAGCTGAGACAATTCCAGGGCAAAGTGGGGAGGCAGCCACTGTGTCCCCACTGCTCACCCCTCCCCCAGGTTCCCTTTCCTGCCCTGTCTCTGTCCCCTGTGCCCCTGCTGGCCCTTGGAGATCACCTCTGAGCTGGAATTCAGGATTGCTTCCAGGGGACCTAAACTAGCATTGAACACGGCAGGAGAACACTTGGAGTTAATTGGGGGACATCTCGGAGAGCAGGCGCGTGAGTATTGACGTGTGAAGATGGGCGGGGAACACAGCAACTGCCCGGGGGGAAGGAGCTGGTATTTCTTCTCTTTCTCATCTCTCCCTCTCCTGTCTCTCCTCAACTTCTTCTCTGCCCACTCCCTCTATAGTGTCCACTCATTCTCTGAATTACTCTGCTCTTTGAAACCTCTTTTCCTTCCCATGGGTTATTTCCTCTTCTGGAATGAACTTTCTCATTTTGTTCTCCTGGAAAACTCCTATTCAGACTTCAGAACCCAGTTCATATACCTCCGTAGGAACTTCTTTGACTCTTCTCCTCCCAGGAAGTCATATACTCCATGTGTCACTTCTGTAATTCTTCACTTGATTTGTAATTGAATTTGTTTCCTGCCACTACTAGAACATTCCCTGGCCCTGGCCTCCAGCTGCCCTCCCTGGCCTTCCCACTGTTCCCAGAGCATTCCAGGCCCTTGTGCCTCAGGACCTTTGCACTGTCTATGCTCCCCGCTGGCATTGCTCTTCCTCCAGATAATCAACCTAGCTGACTCCCTCACCTCTTTTGAGCCTTTGCTCCAATGTCACCTTTAGGAGGCTGCCTGACCAGCCTACTTGCTTGCTGCAGCCACTACCCCATCCCCCTTCCCCTTCTGTCCTTTTTCATACTTCTCTCCTTTTTCATACCGATCATTACTGGGTTATCAGGCTTATTGTCTGTCTCCCTATGCTACAGGGGCGACACCACACACACACCCTTTGGTTCCTTCTGTCACTGATCCATCCCAACTCAAGCACGAGGACACAGGCCACAGGCGGGTGATGGCAAAGCTTTATCAAACAAATAAACCTTGCTGTGGCTGTCAATCTCTCCTGCTGTGAATCATTGGGAAGAGCAACTTCTCCAGGCCTGTGGCCCCCCTTTCTCCTCCTCCTCCAGGAGGTGAAGCAGCCCAGCAGCCAGAGCCCTCAACTCCTCTGCCCCAGGGGTGCTCTGTCCTGGCAGGGAAGATGTCTCTCACAGCACGTGTCCTCTCACAGGACCGGCTGGCCCTGCACATCCTCAACTCCCCGGGCGAGCAGGAGCCCATAAACTCCAGAGGGTACGTTGTGAGCAGTTAGGCCCCAATCCTCGAAGCTATCGCTCAAGTTTTAAGGAAAATTCCACAGATTCTCTTCAGTGAGCATTTATAAAAATCCCTACCCTTTTCCAAAGAAAAACAAAGAATGTCCGTAATAATCCCTCTCTTCCTGGGCCAAGTTGTGGGGGAGTATTTAATGAGAAGAGGGGAGAAAAAGCAGAGAGGAGAGAAGAGAGACCCTATTCACCACCAGTCATTTACAAGCAGCTCAGGGTTTCGGGGCTGGCCTTGTCTGAGTCTCTGGGTGAACCCAGTGGGTTTCCCAGCCCCTCTGCCGTGCTGGCTTCTGCTTCCCAGCTGGTAATCTAGTCCACGGCCTGGAGGGGACCCGGCTCTGGCCCTCGGGCAGGGCCTGCTAGCCAGTCTGAGGCCAACAGCTGGGAAGGAAAGCCAGGAGGGATTTCGGAGCACAGGGGACCCCGGGGTGTGGGGAGGGAAGAGAGCTTCAAGGGATTGTGTCACATCAAAGGGTCCCCTTGGGCCAAAGTTGCCGAAAGAGCTTTGATCTCCCAATCACGTCTGTTTATCTTGGGTCCAGCCTGAGGCAGAAGACTCCTCTAAAGGGCCAGCCTTTGAAAACAGCCTGGCTCCTGAAGACCTCTCCAGGCACCAGCACTGGCTTTTCTGGAGCCTACTCGGACCTTCGGTCCCTGAGCCCGGGAAGATCCCGGCTGACCTGCACCCAGATTTGCTGCCAACAGGGACAGGGAAACAGAGTCTCCGCACAAGCCCTCGAACGTCTGTGTCACGTTCTGAGGAGAACGTTAGAACTAGGCCTGGCCCATGGAAAGTGGAGGTTAGACCTGAAGTGGCAGCAGGGCTGACTCTTCCTCCAGGTCCTTGGCAGGCGTGGTGGAAATGGGGATGGAGGGAGCAGGAAGCAGAGCTCTCTGTGGACTTTCATGTCCTGTTCTTTGCCCTTTCCTGTGTTAACCCATAGTTTGCTAGGACCCCCATTTCACAGATGAGGAGACCGAGGCCCAGGGAGGTAAAATGACTCACACCCGGTTACAACCCTCAAATGGTGGAGTGGGAGACTTCAGCCCAGTCAGTGGGGCTCCATAATCTGCTCGTCCTTACTGTTTTCCTTTCCTACTTCCTGCTTCCTGCTTCCTACTCTGGGAAATGGCAGGATTGGGCGGAACCAGGACCATACCCCCATCTCCCCCTAACACCAGGGCTTGTCATCTCAAGCTCCCTGGATCTTTTGTTTGCTCATCTATTTTGTCCAACACCCGCACAGGGTGTTTGGTAGCTCGAGAGATGCTGGGAACATAAAAGTGCTAACAAGAACAACAAAACCGTAGTGCTCTGCCAAAGCGAGTCTACTGTTCTGTTCTCTCTTTTCAGCTCCTCTCGGCTTCCAGGGAGGTCAAAATTATGAGAGGCGTGTGGTGGGAGTAGTTTGGGGCAGCGTCCTTCACATGGGATATTATGCTCCTGAGGCTGGGGAGTGGGAGAAACTTCTAGAAAAGACACTTCTGCCAAGGGAAGAGCCCCAGCCCTGACAATAGCCCCTGGGTAGGGAGCAGGAACAGAAAAACCTGAGGAGGGAGAGGGAGAGGAGGGGAGGAAGAGGAAGGGAAGGAGAGGGAGGAAGGGGAAGAGGGAGAACAGCAAAAGGAGGAAGAGAAAGAAAGGGAGGAGAGGGAAGAGGAGAGGAGGACAAGGAAAGGGCAGAGACCTAGGGAGGTGGCTGGTGGGGGCAGGAAGGGGTGGGGGCAGCCATTAGAGAACAGCTCAGGGAAGCCCCCCACCCGGGCTGTGGGAGGGAGACCCTGACCACATCAGGGGTGTGTGGCGAGGAAATGAAGCCTCTTTAGGAACGAGCTGCAAATGAGAACCGTATGGAGCCTCAGGGTCCCCGAAGGAACAGGGAAAGGATCCATGGCGGGCGGCCATGGGAAAGTCACCATCGTCTCCACCCAAGAGAAGCTGGAGGGCCTGCTTCCCATCTCCCAGCCCAGAGCCTGCGGCCATGACCTGTCAACAGGCCGGCCAATCCCCTCTGCCGAAGGGAGCTAGAGACACAGAGAGCCCGGTGAAGGCAGCTGCAGCCCTGTGAGGCCCTGGGCCTGGGCCCTCAGCTCTCCGGCCTGGTCTGCTCCACTCTGGGCCGTGTGGGGGCCCTGGGCAGTGGTGGGGCAGGAAAAGGAGAGCCTCAGAGAGGCCTGATGGAAGGCGAAGGTTTTAGGGTCCCAGACAGTTCTCGCCCCCCAAAATGTACTAGGAGTGAAGGGAGTTGGGCAGAGAGGTCTGAGAGGCGGTGAGGGCTGATCTTCCAGGTGGCCAGGCACTGGTGTCCACTGCTGACCTGTGGGATAATAAATCTGCCTTGGAAAACGATCCTCCTGCTGTAGCTGCTTCTCTCAGGGGGAAGCTGGGGTTGCAAGGGCAAGTGACCCCCCCAGTCCAGAAGGCTGAGCACCCCCTCAGAGATGGGTCCCCTCCCCCGCCTCTGCCCAGGGCTGTTTGACTGGTTTGATTCCCTAAGCACAGAGGGCAGAAAGGTCTAGCCATCTCTCTGCTCGGCCACACCCGCTGGTCTGCAGCTCTATTGGGGTTTTGGGGGGGTTTCCTCCTGGGTGCCAATAGGAAAGACAGGCGTTTTAGAAGCCCCTTTCTGACACCCCTTTCCCGTCTTCACTCTTCTGGACAGGCAGATGCCCAGCAAGGCACCAAGTTTGCACCAATACCGCTCAGCCTTGGAGAGCTTCCCAGGCATGCCCCCAGGGGCAGATGGGAAGGGGGCCCCAGGGGGCCTCACAGACTAGGAGGTGTGATAGAGCAGACATGGGCTGTCCAACACAGGCTCTGGCCCCAGTTCTGTCTCTGTGAAAGTGAGGAGAATAACACTAGTGTGGCCAAAATGGCCTTGAGGATTGATTGGTCTAGGGCTGGTGTGCCGGTCAGGAGACCATAGGCTCCCTCTGGCCTTTTTGGGTTTTTTGTTTTTTCTGTTTTGGGGTTTTTTGGCAGTCCTGGGGATTGAACCAAGGGCCTTTGCACTCAGCTACATCCTCAGCCATTTTTATTTTTCATTTTTCCATATTGAGACAGAGTCTTGATAAGTCATTAAATTGCCTAGGCTGGGCTCAAATTTGAGATCATCCTGCCTCAGCCTCCCAGGTTGCTGGGATTATAGTGATATACCACTATGCCTGGCCTAGGCTCCTTCTAGATTTCAGCCTTTGTTTCTTCTATTCCCAAGTTCACAAGATGGCTGCTAGGACTCCAGCCATCATCATTCCAGCTGGATAGGTTTAAGAAGAGTGCAAGGGGAAAGGGAACTCCTCCCAGCTGAATAAGCCCCTTTGAAGACTTATCCATATGTATCATCAGCCACTTCTAAGCTTCAAGTGAGGGTGAGGATGTCGTTTAGCTGAGCACAATGCTGCGCCTAATCAAGGCAAGAAAGAGCAGGAGAATGCAGAAGTGATGTTCATGGGCTCAGTGGTACTATTGTTAAAATAGTACTGCTTGCAGGGGGTGCAGAGTAGGGGGCAGGGAGCTGATTGACTGAGCTGAGACATATGGGCCAGAGGGGACACAATAGGCCCCTCTCAGTGTGGGAGCGAGACCCAGAGGTAGGAGAGAAAGGATGACAGACAGGAATTGGTTGCTAGGAACTCTGAGGCACCTAAGATGCCCACATTCAAACCAGCTTTCACTTCACTGTGAAGCTTCATTCATCGGCATATTTCACGGACCAGCTTGTAGCTTGCTCTTCATTGTGAAGTATTTATGGATACAGTCTGTGGGTTTCTATGCATATACTCATATACTCTCCTGGGTTCCCAGAGCCAGGAGCAAGCCTATTTGAGACAATCATTCATTAGCAAGTCTGGGCTCTGGATTTTTTTTTTTTCCCATGGTATTGGGGATTGAGTCCAGGGCCTCCACCCAGAGGTATATTTCCAGCCCCTTTTATTTTTATTTATTTATTTATTTTTAATTTTGAGATAGGGTCTTGTTAAGTAGTTAAATTGCCCAGACTGGGCTCAAACTTGTGATCCTCCTGCCTCAGCCTCCCAGAGTGCTGGGATTACAGGCATACACCACCACACTCAACTCCATAACTTTGAGGGGGGATTATCAGAGTGGGGAGCACACCCAGATGAGAGAGTCAGCGGAGAGTCCCAAAAGATAAGCCTGAGAGGCACCAGCCGGGCGGCCGCTGAATGCCCCAGCCTATAGCTTCCTGTGCATTGTGGGAGTCTTGAGTTCCCCTCCGCATCAGAAGCAGGACTGTGGCTGTAAACATCTGGCAGTGCGTTTGGGGAACAAACCCACAAGTGACCCCCTCTGTGTGCCTGGCTGTGGGTGCGGGGAGAGGCAGCCAGCCTGCATGTCCATGATCGAGCCCACACTGGAACTCACTTGGAAGAGTGCTGCGTGCGAAGTGAGTGCCGCTTGGCAGACAGATGCCACCGCAGGCAAGAGGGTGCTGTGGAGAGGGACATCAGATGGAAAGACGGTAAGGTGCCCAGGCTTTCTCCGCGGGAACCCTTGTCACTGGCCCAGAGCCTTGGGAATGGTTTCAGACCCACCTCTTTCCCCCATCCCGGGGCCTGCCACTGGTAGTGATTTCCTTCCTTCTCTGTGGTCACGAGCACAGGACAATGGTTGTAGCAGAGACCTGACTTGCTCTTTGGGCTTGTCCCCAACCTGCAACCAATGCCTGCTCCCCTAGGCTTCCCACTGTGGCTCCCCACTGCCACCTGCAGCCCCCCGGCCACCTCTCCTCCTTCTCTGCTTGGCTTGGGTTTCTAGAAACTACGGGTCCTAGCTAAGACCAGCCACACACACCACGATCATCTGTGGCCTCTGGTGTCTGGAGACCAAGAGTCCCTTCCCTAAAACTGTAGGCTGAATTTGGGGCACTGGTCCATCTGGATGTTCTTGGGGGGAGGGTCCTTAATTTTCATGTGTCTCCCAGCAAACACTCCCAAGGATTTCTGATTTCTTATAGATAAATGTTTTTTAACATGTGTTCGTCTAACAACCATTTGCAGTGAAAAATCCAATTTTACTAACTTTTAAAAGTGTATTATAACACAATTCATGGCTTTGAAGAAATAAGGAGGTTTGGATAGGTAGAGAAGAATATCACTTCCTAAGACATGACTTGCCAGCACCCCAAACAAAATCCAGACCGTCGATTGTACTCTCTATATCCCTTATTTTTCCCCCAGAGTTTTCCCAATTCGTAATTATTTATTTACTTGTAAGGTAATTTAGTTTCTTTCTGAGGCTGGGAACTGTGCCTGTTTTATTTTCAAGGGTGTAACCATTGCTTAGCACAGTTTAGGCACTCAATAAATACGCACTAAATGAATTAATGAACTTTTTAAGAGAGTACATCCTAAACCAAGGTTTTTAAGAATTTCAAGAGGGAGTTGGGGGTGCAGCTCAGTGGCAGAGTACTTACCTAGTGTGCCCAAGTCCCTGAGTCCCATCTCTAGCACCCCAAAAGAAAGAAAAAGTATTTGCTGATGCTCAAGACTGGTTTCCTTGTGTTCTCAAACCAAACCCAATTGTTGCTTTTCTTTTTTACCTGCTGCGGGGTAGTCTCCTTCCAAAAATGGCTAGACAAACATTACCAGGTTTTGTGGAGCTCGAATCTCCTTCTGGGGTCGGTTTCCAGGTTCTTCTCGTCTTAAACAAAGGATTGAACGAAAGGAGCAAAAGACGGTGTCAAAATATAAAAGCGAGTGCTGGGGTCTCTCACCTCTTTTCCTAACCAGCCTAAACCATGCCTATCTCCTGTCTTACCCCCTTAAAGAAGATCCGGGGGCGGGGTACTGACATCGCCCTGAGCCCCAGTGATGCACCCCAACTCCTCTCTCCCTTCTCCCTACCTCTCCCAGTTACAGTAGCTGTGTGTGTGACAAATTTTCCAGAGTATGTGGTAAAAAAAATAAAATAATTTATGCCGGCAGATTCTGCAGATCAGAAATTCAGACAAGGGACAGCAGAGATCGTTTATCTTTGCTCCAGGCCATCTGGGGTCTCAACCGGAATATTCAGAGCCTGGGGATCTGGTGGATAATGGCAGTCGTTGACTGGGCCTCAGTTTCACTCCCCATGTAGTCCGCCCACTGAGACTGCTCTGGCTTTGCTCGAAGCACGGTGACTGGGTTCTAAGGCAGAGTATGCCAAGAGTGCGGGAGGGCCAGGTGGAAGCTGTGTCACCTTTAGTGACCCAGCCTCAGGAATCACACAGCAACCCTTCCATCTCACTCTATTGGTCTTGCCAATTCAAAGTGCAACCCAAGGGGGCTGGGGATTCAGCTCAGTGCTTAGAGTGCTTGCCTCACAAGAGCAAGGCCTGGATGGAGTTCCATCTCCGGAACCAAAAAAAACAAGTCCAACCCAGGATGGGGGCAGGGACTCAAACTGCACCTATTGATAGGAGAGTGTTGTGCTTCTAGGAGACCAAAAATAATGTTGTGGTTATTTTGGGAAAGTAAGTTCTGTCACATGACCAACAGCAGCTTCCTGCTCCTGGGCCTGAGCCCCTAGATCCCTCTGTAGTGGTTACCTTTCTAGAACCGATTGTTTGCAAGAGAGCAGATTTAATACAGGACCTTTACAAGTTACAACATTCACCCATAAACCAAATGCAGGAAGAGTGCAGAATACCTGTCTACGCACTGGAGACCCAAAAGATCCAATCAAAGGCCGGGAGCCCACAGCACTGTCCCGTGTATGTCCGTGTCTGCAGAGGATGGCTGAAGAAGTCTTTACTGGAACCAGGATACGATGCTCACAGCAGAGATGAAGACCAGAGCTCCCCCGGAGCAACAGCAGCCATCCTCGACGACAGCAAGGCCGCAAACTCCTTCTGTGAGAACAGCTGAGTCTCCTTTCAGGAGAACCAGCCGCAGTAGAGCTTCTCCTGGGAAACAGCCGGCCCCTGTCTTCTGCTCTCGTGCTCCCTTGTGTTGCATCGGGAACAACCCTCAGGTGGATCTTCTACACCTAGAACCGCACCGACTCAGTCCAGCTGGGCGTCCCGGCTCAAATTGGCCATATCAGTCTACCACACCTTCCTTCCCTACTGTTCCTCTGCCCTGCTTTGTCTGCATGTTTCCTGGCACTTAGCTGAACTCAGCAATGGGAGGTACTAGAAGGAGATTGGAGGGCAAAAGCCAGGGTACTTCTTCTCTTCCCTTCCTGCCTCAGCAGCTGGATCCCAGGCACAGGCTCACGACAGCTCTTGGCTGCAGGAAGCTGGTGACAGCGCTTCCCTAGATCCCAGCTACTTAGGAGACTGAGGTGGGAGGATCTCTTGAGCCCAAGAGTTCGAGGGCAGCCTGGACAACATAACGAGACCATGCCACGCCCCCAAAAGAGGTCAGAGTACTTTCTGTTTTCTTGACTGAGTTTTGACTGATATAATTAACTAGGACTGGCAAGGACTTGAAGAAAAGCAGAGAAGATCATGGAGCCCATATCAAAAACTCTGGAATCAAATCTTGGCCCTATCTGTCACTCAATTTGATTCACTTTGAAAAGCTTGTCTTTCTCCTTACTTGTAAAACAGCAAAATGAAGTAAGAGTCTCTGGGGTCTGGACGTTCATAGCCAGAATTCTCAGTTTCCTCTTCAGACATTCTAAGTAGTTGTGACTTGGCTAACTCTTTACTTTCTTGAATGTCCTCTGGACCCATAGGCCCAGAAATCCCAGAGCCAAGAATGTTGACCTCTCAATGAAAGTGGTAGCCCACCTCCAAGATGGCCCGCTGGTGACCCAACCTCTTGTTATTTATACCCTTGTGTCTCCCTTTCCTGGCCAAGACGTGGCTATGGGAAAGATGAAGTGTGACTTCAAAGGCTAGATTATCAATAACTTCATGGCTTCTGCCCTGCTATCTCATGGACCAATCTGTCTGGGGGAAGCCAGCTGCCATTCTAAGAGGACATTCAAGTAGCCTTCGGAGAGGTCTGTGTGGTGAGAAGCTGAGGCCTATTACCGACAGCCGTGCAAGTCAGCCATCTTGGAAATGAACCCTTTAGCCCTGGTCCAGCCTTCAGATGGGCACAACCCCAGAAAACGCCCTGACTGTGATCTCATAAGAGCACTTGAGCCAAAACCACTCAGTTAAACTGCTCTTGAACTCTTTACCCACAGAAAGTGTGAAGAAATAAGTGTTGTTGTTTTAAACCATTAGGTTTTGGTATAATGTGTTCTGTAGTAATAGATAATGAATACGGGAGAGCAACATTACACTCTGCAAACAACCTCAGGAGAAGGAATTCTGCTGTTGACCACTGGGAAGTGGGCATCCCCACATCCAAAAGTTTATTCCAGGTGGATGAAGGAACCAAACATTAGAAACCTGTAAAAGCACTAGAAGAAAATACAAAATATTTTTTACACTATTAAGGTGAGAAAACCTAGGGAAGCCATGAAATCTAGAAGTCATCAAATAAACAGATTTGCCTACATAAAATTAAAACCTGTGTATGGCAGCACACGCCTGTGATCCCAGTACTCCGAGAGGCCAAGGCAGGAGGATTGCAAATTCCAGCCCAGTCTAGGTACCTCAGGGAATGTAGCTCATGTAAAGGTCCTGGGTTCGATCCCTATTACACAAATGAATAAATAAATAAACTTGTGTATGAGAAAAGATAAGGCATATGGGCCCTGTTCTCTCTCAGCCCCCAGAAAGGAACAGAGAGAGCTGGGCATGGTGGTGCACCACCTATAATCCTAGCACTTGGGAGGCTGAGGCAGGAGGATTTTGAACTTGATACTAGCCTGGACTACATAGCAAAGTCCTGTCTCAGTGAAACAAAACCCGACCAAAAGAAGGAGCCTCACCCAGTTCAGTCTTTTAATTGTGTAAACTTGTATACAGGGACTAAATAGTGAAGATTAGGGGGCAGATATGCCGGAGAAAAGGGGAGCCCTCAGTCCAAAGCAAACTGGGTTCAATGATAGTCATTCCCGCTGGAGGGGAGGAAGGGTCCTCAGCGCCAGCAGCCACCATGGGAAGGCTCCTCCAGTCATCACTGGGCCATTCCTCTTGTCACTCCACAAAATGCTGGCACCGTACGTCACAGACAACAAGTTAATACCTCCAGTATGCAAAGAGCATCTATAAATTAGCTTGGGAAAATAGGCCAGTAAGGAATAAACAAAATACAGGAGTACGAATCACAGAGGAAGAAGTAGAAAAGCCTCATACATGTACTTTCACTCCATAAAAGGAATAGTGCAAAATTACAACCAAAATGAAATACCATTTCTAACTTGTTTGGTTGACAAAAAGTTTCAAACCATTAAAAAACAACCAGTGTTAGCGGGAAAGTAAATTGGTTTTAGAAAACAATTGGCAATATCTCTCACAATTGCAAGGGCGTAACCCCCTGTGCACAACACCCCCTATAGAAATCTGTGTTTCAGAAAAACTTCAGGCTTCCACAAAATGTCTGGGAGACATGAACTCATTCATTCCAAAAATACTTGTTGCGTACTGTTCCTAGTGCTGGGGTTGCTCTAGGTGCTGGGGGTGTAGCAGTAAAATAAGCGAGTCCCTGCTGACATCTTCATAGGGCATACAGTGAAGAATATGTGAGCTGGGGATTTAGCTCAGTGGTTAGAGTGCTCGCCTAGCAAGCCCAAGGCCCTGAGTTCGATCCGTGGCACACGCACACACAAAAAAAATGTGAGCAAATGAGGGGCCATTGCAGTTGCCAGGGACTCCACAAATGTGACTGATGATAAGAAGTGTTGATAAGTACATGGAGCATGAAGCAGAAGGATTGTCTGGGTTGCATAGTGAGTTCAAGCCCAGCCTGAACTATATAATGGGGCCTTGTCTCAAAACAAAGCAAAAAAAGAAAGTGGAGCAACTGGAATGCTTGTGTTTTGCTGATGGGCATGTAAAACAATTTTCAGCTTCCTATAAATATACACTTGTCATATAACTCAATAACACTCTAAGATATTTACCTAAGAATGATGAAAATGTATCTCCACAAAATATAAACAGCCCAAATGTCCGCTGACAGACTAAGTAGACACTGTGATGCATGAATACCATAGTACACTACTACAGATAAAAAGGAACTAACTATAAATATTCACGACATGGATAAACCTCAAAAATACTGAAGTATTATGAGTCGTGTAATAGTGTGCTCTTTATTATTTCACTTGCATGAAATACCAAAAAATCATACAGAGGCAAAAAGCCGTCTGACGACAACAGCATGGGTCCTTCCCTCGGGGTCTGCAGTGGGGCACCAAGTACTGTGCTACAATGTGTGCGGCACTGATCTGCATAGTCACACAGATGAGAATACAAGGGGACGTCTGTCAGGAAATCTCTCTCTGTCTGCAAAATGTTGTTTTGCTCAGAGGCAGAAGGTGTGACCTGAAATAGTATCACTGTGATGTTAGGGACCCTAAGGTTGAATCCAAATATCTAAAAATATGTGCCATCCATGGCTCATGTGTCTGATCAAAATTGCTATTGTCCTGGTACCTATAGCTATGCAGCGCCCCCAAACCTAGTGGCCTGATCTCACAGTTTATTACTACTTCTCACAGTTCTGTGAGTTGCCTGGATTCAGCTGGAGACTTCACTCCAGGCCTCTCATGTGACCTGGAGTCACCTGAAGGCACAACAGAGCCGGACATCCAAAATGGCTGCACATCCAAGATGGCTGTACATCCAAAATGGCACGCTCACAAGCTGGCAGTTCGTGTTGGTCACTGTCTGGAAGCTTAGCTGGGGCTGTTGAACTGTGCTGTGAGAAGCCCCATCTACATAGTGGTGGAGTTCCAAGCTGGACTGTCCCTAGAGCAAGCATTCTAAATTAGCTCACAGAGGAGGCCCAGGAAGCAGGGCAGCACAAGGCTCTAGTGAGCGCACTTCCACCTCATCCTATCAGTCAGAATACTCACAGGCCCCACCCAGATTCAAGGGGGTGGAGAAACAATCTTTCTATTTGACCAGGAAGTGGCAGGGCCCGCTACAGAAAAGTGTGTGGGATATTGTTGCATCTTACTGTTGAAAATAAAACCCATGTCAAATTTATAGTGAAGACTTTTTTTCTTGCTGTCCTATGTGGAATTTTAAATTTGGCTCTGGCAATTTGAGCTATAGAGAAAGGTTTGGGAAAGGCAGGATACATGGATGATCAGCCCAGTTATATATACACCGGGACTTCTTATATATACCAGACACTAGTAGCATTATGCAGTACCAAAGTTAGTGTCCCCGAGTAACTGTCTACTTTCCCTCTGCAGCCCTTAGAGTGCTTAGTAATTTTTGTTTGATTGTTTGACTTCTTTTCTTTCTTGTTTGGTTTTTTTGAGACAGGGTCTCGCTGTGGAATTCAGCCTGGCCTCGAGCTCACTATGTAGCCCAGGCTGGCCTTGAACTCACAGCGATCTTCCTGTCTCAGCCTCCTGAGTGCTGAGATTACAGGTATGTGCCACCACACCTGGCTGTCTTCTTTTATGGAACTCAACTCAGCTTGCCGACTCCTTCAGTGACCTTGGGGAGGCTGCTCCTTCTCTCTGAGCCTCATTTACTTTTTTTTTTTTTTTTTTTTTTTGTGGTGCCAGGGATCGAACTCAGGGCCTTGTGCTTGCAAGGCAAGCACTCTAATCACTGAGCTAAATCCCCAGCCCGAGCCTCATTTACTTTTACCGAGTGCTTATTCTATGCTTTGCACTACTTTATTGTGTTCTTTCGTTTAGTTCCCACTAGAATCCTAGGAGGCAAGTACAGTTACCAGTGCTCCATTTTATAGATGAGGATAGTCACTCAGCCAAGGCCATGCGGTAAGTGGCGGATCATGTTCCCCCTGGGGCTGTGTGCTTCCGAATCTGTCTCCTAACCACTAGGAGACCCTGCTTCTCAGCCGGCAGGATCCAAGGTCCCTTCCAGCACAGACACACTGAGCTGCCACCCCGTGCTTCCTCTGTGACAGGGCGGGGAGGACCTACAGTTCCATTCTTGTAGGCAGTGAGGACAAGAGTGACTAAATGTACCCAGCACCAAAGACAGGCAGACAGAGCTTGCTAGCCTACTGAAATTTCAAGAACCATTTCTACAAGGCCCTAAAATTATTCTTCTCAAAGCTGGGTGTGGTGGCAGCCGCCTATAATCCTAGCACCCGGGAGGCTGAGGCAGGATGATAGCAAGTTCAAGGCCAGCCTGGGCTACATAACAAGTTCAAGTCCAGCCTGGGCAGTATAGCAAGACCCTGTCTCAAAAAAATTTTTTCAAAAAACAGAAGAAAGAAAGAACATTCCTCCCAAATCTTTCTGCTTTTTGGCACATTTTGCAACTCTAGACATCACAGAAGAGACCAGCGGGCACGATCCGAATCCTGAGAAGAGAGGAAAACACAAAAGGCGATGATAGAAATCACTGTTTTTAAGCCGTCCCATCTCTGTTGCCATTGCACGCAGCGTCTGTTCTTTTGCATAAAGGGTCTCCTTTTCCGAATGTAATTTTTAAACTGCAACAGAGAGAAAGCAAAATAAACAGAATGGTCTGCCGAGGGCCTGCACTTTCGATTCCCTAGTTACAAAGTAAAATTAGCTAGCTGGTGGCCAGGGCTGGGAGAGATTTATTTTGGTCTGAAGTCAACCCACAGATTAACAGTATTGGCAAGAACTATACAGGAGGGGAAAATATTTTGGACAAGGCTGCATATGTTTGCAGATACATCATCTCCCTCTGCGCAGTAGCCAAGGTTAACGAGAATGAGAGTCAAGAGCGGGCCGCCTTGTCCCCTTCCTGTGAACAGTCATTGTCCCCTGCACTGTGCCAACTCATGCCCTCTGGGAGCAGTCGCACTGTGCTCCAAGGGAGCGAGGGAGCGAGGGAGCAGGGGCGCAGGAACAGGAAAGCACACCCCACATCTGACACAAAGAGGGACCCGACCATCTTTTCTGTCCCCCTTTCCTTCCCAGGCCCATGTTCCATTCCAAGGGTAATTCTAAGGCAACAGCTATTTCCGGATTCTCAAGGACTAACCAAGGATAGTGTCAGAAAAAATTATCCCAAATTGGAGATAGGCAAAAGAGATTATTGGGTCTTCTCTCCGTGCAGAGCTGGGCTTGCACTTTTGGTTGATTTCCTGTTGACTAGGCTATTTTGCAGCCTCCGTAGGAGTAGAGGTTAACTTTTAGATTTTTGTCTGATACAAATTCAAATAATTTCTCACCCAGCCATTGCATCCTAACGTTCTTCCATTGAATTGCCTAGAAATATCCAGTTCTTTACTTGCTTGGTGGAACAGGTTTTAACATCTTACAAGTTCCCTCATTAATTAACGGGTTAAATCAAACCTTTGACATGTGGTCATTTTAGATTCGCATGAGAGTCAAGTTTTTCAACCTTTTGAAAATTCTACCTTAACAAAGGAATGCTCGTGGCTGTTGCCATGACACGTTTCCCTGGTCTCACTATCATCCTAACACCAGCCTGTGGGCCAGTGCCTCATAGATGACAGGCATCCCTGTCCTCTTCATGGAAAGGGCGCTGCAGCTGAGACCTTTCCCCTTCACTTTCCACAGAAGCGTGCCGAGCATTTGAGGAGCAATCACAGGTAGGTACAAGCGTCCAGGACACACAGGAGTCCTGCACCCTCTTCTTTCTTGTAGATTCTGCTCACGACCTTGGGCGAAATGTCATCAGTTCTTTGAAGCAGTCTTTTCGTCTTCAAATGGGAGTAGTCATTTCCACACTGCTGATCTCATAGCAGGTGCGGAGTGGCATGTGAAGCCCTGCCTTTCTGACAGCCTGGAAATGCTACCACCAACATCTTCACGCCCTACTTTGAGTAGCGAGGCTCTGAAGTGGATGCGAGAGTCTGCCCTTTGCCAACCACAGGGGACAGCACTGATCCACCGAGGGGCCTCTTGGAATTATGATTATCACTTAGAGCTCCACCCCAACAAGGCCACAGATCTGAATCAATATAGCCTACAGTGTGCCCTGCAGGAAACCCTAAGCCCATCACGTGCCTGATCTCCCTTTGTCCTCACAACCAGCCCATGCAGGAAGCAGCTATCACCACTCCACTTTTACCAGAAAGGAAACTGAGGCCAAAAGGTGGGGCAGGTGACCTAGCCCCAGTCACCTAGCAGCACTGACCCCAGGAGTCAGTTCCAGCTGAGCTGTGGCCACGTCCCACACAGATTCCTCCCCCACCACTACCATCGGACTGGGCTCCTTGTGCCAACCTGTAGGGATTTTGAAAAAGAAAAGGGGAGAATGCATCTCCTTGCCCTGTGACTTCCATTCCCCTGTATTCCCAGGATAATTCGTCCATCCTCTCCCGCAGCAGCAATCAGAGGGAGGGAGAGACTTTGTATTCCAGAAGAAACTTCTTTTGGAACCTGCCGTTTGCACAGCTCAGGCCTTGGCCTTTGTTATGGTTTGTGTCTAGTTGTCCCTCCAAAGCCTCATGTGGTAAGAGGTGGCTGGATCTAGAGTGTGTGCTGCTGGGATTAAGGGCATGTCATCACTAAATCAATCCACTGATTGGTTTGGCACTGTCCTAATCCTAGCACCCTGGATAAGATATAAGGCACAGGAAGAAGCTATTTAGATCCCTTGCTTGCACACCTTGCTTACCTTGCTGCCTTCTGCCTGTCTGCCATACCACCCTGCCTCGGACCCAGCTGATTGTCAACTAAAACCTCTACGAACTGTGAGCTAAATAAACCTTTCCTCCTCTAACCTTAGGTGTTGGGTATTTTGTGTTAGCAACGAGAGAAAAGTAACTAAAACAGAATTTGGTACCAGAAGTGGGGTCGTTTCCATGACTATACTTGACTATGTGATTCAGCAGCTTTTGGAGCTGGCTTGTGGGAAGAAGAATTAGGAAAAATTTGGAAATGTTTCCTGAATGAGAAGCCCTGGAAAGGCTTTGTAGGTACATGGTGGGAGATTCTGGTCAGATCTCAGAAGACCAGAAAGTTGATAGAAAAGTTACCAGCACAGACCAGGCTCAGGAGGTTTCTGCTGGGAAGAAGGACCACATTGGCTGTTGAACACCAGACCATGTGTGTTATGGCCTGGCAGAAAGTTTGTTTGCATTTTGCTCATGCCCAGAGACTTTGCCTGAGACTAAGATTAAGGGCGGCAGACTAATTAATCTTGCAGAAGAAATTTCAAGGCAGTCTAATGTTGAGGCGGTGACATGTCTATTGTTGGAGGTTTTTAGCCAGACTTGTGTTGAGAATCAAGAGCAAAGAGCCCAGCAGAATGATTCAAAATGTTGTGAGTTTGGCCATAAAGGAAGCTCCAGTAAAGTTGCAGCCTGCAAAGATGGAACAAAGGAGAAACTGGTAGCTAAAAAGACTAGCAAGCAAAAGCCAAGTATTTCAGAAGACAAGAGAAAAATGGTCTGAGGACAGCACAAGAACCAGCAAGACTCCAGGCTTTGAAGCCTCAGAGTTGGAAAGATTTTGCTTTGAGAAGAAAGCCCAAGAGCACCATGTTCTAGAATGGCAGCAGCCTAGGGAAGTTGTTCCTCAGGATTTGGTTCATAGGCACTCTACCCCTACAGCCAAGAGAAGAGGAAGCCTGGCTTCTCCAGTTAGCAGCAGACCCTGGCATCATCCACATGGCCCTGGTTTTAGGTGCATGCAGGGTGCAAGAGTTGTGGGGTCAGGAAGGCTTCCACCCAGATTTCAGAGGAAGGCCTGGGAGGCCAGGCAGTGTGCCCCTGAGAGGGCAGCGTGTGAAGCTGTGAGTGTGAAGCCGAAGGTGCACTGGAGACCCCGGAAGTTTGGAGAAGCCAGGAACGTGGATCGCCTGAGGAAAACTGCAAGGGGGGAGCAGAGCCAGCCCAAGAGAGAAGTCATGGGAGCTGCCACCACCGGAAGTGCTGCGGGGGTGGAGCCACCCAAGCCCCTTGGAGTTCAGACTTCACCACAGATCGCCTCTGATGCTGCACATGCAACTACAGGACTTAATGTTTGCCCTGCAGGATTTCAGGATTGCTTTGGTCTCATTCCTTTCTATACCTTTTGGAATGGAAATGCTTATTTTGTATGTTGGAACTTATCGACATTCTTTTCATTTGCACAGGAGCTCACAGCTAAGGGTTTGTTTTAAATCTCAGAGGAGACTTTGGACTTGGACTTTTGAGCAATGCTGAAACTGTTAGGACTTTGGCAACTCTTGGAGACGGACTAAATGCCTTTTGCATAATGGGCTATGCATGAGTCTTTGGGGGTCCGGGCGGAGTGTTATGGGTTGTGTCTAGATGTCCCCCCCAAAGCCTCATGTGGTCATAGGTGGGGCTTTTCCGGAGGTGGCTGAATCTAGAGTGTGATGCGGGGATTAAGGGTGTGTCATCACTAAATCAATCCGATGATTGGTCTGGCCCCGCCCTAATCCATAGCAGCCCGGATAAGATAGAAGGCACAGGAAGAAGCTACTTAGGCCCTTTTGCTTGCCTGCCTTGCTTACCTTGCTGCCTTCTGCCCGTCTGCCAGGCCACCCTGCCTTGGATCCAGCTGACTGTGGACTGAAACCTCTACAAACTGTGAGTCAAATAAACCTTTCCTCCCTCAACTTTGGGTTTTTAGGTATTTGGTTTCGGCAACAAGAGAAAAGTAACTAATACAGCACTGAAGGGGGATGTGGGGAAATTCAAAGAACACAAATGGATCCCTGCCCTCAAGGGTATTATGTTTGAGTGGAGAAGCTACTCCTGCATTTACTGCAACACAAATGCAGATGTCCCCACCAGGCCTTTTGTCTTGGGAACTCTCTCTCTCCTGGGCAGGGGCTGTGTTCCTCAGGAGAGCTTTTGGTCCATGAAGATTATTTCCAGACTTTCTTGTAAACTGAGTTGCAAATGAGGGAAGGACAAGGTGGGTGACGGCTGGGGTGGGGCTGCGGGGGAAGGAGAGGGATGGTGATTATCATCTGCTGTGGTTGAAGGTGTGAACTCCCAAGGACCCAGGGACTGGGTGCCCCCATGCCCAGTGTAAATATCAAACCAATAAATGCTAATGTAGCATGGAAAAGTACTGATTTAAGGAAAGGTCGATCGTTTAGAGAGCTTGTGATGGCAAGCACTTAGGGGTTCCCGGGAAGGAATAGGGAGGATGGAACTGGCAGCTCCCTTCTGGGTCCTGGTATTGACTGGCCTGGCTACCCAACTCTGGAAAAGGGGTCCTGAAAACGGGGTCATGGTATAGAAAGGGGGTCCTTGCTGCACAGAGGGGATAGCAAACAAGACAAAACCAGGAAAGTGAGATCAACTCCTGCACAGCTGGTGCCACCCAAGGAGACAGCGGAAAGCCCTAATTAGCAAGATTTCTCTCTCTCTCTCTGGGAACTTGACACTTGCCTTGTCATTCTCATAGGTGTCCCGAACTGGGCCCCTGCTACCTCAGCCTGCCTTCAGGGACCCATTTCTGATCCCTCTGCCCAACCTCCTACTCGTACCCACCCTACCATCTACACTTCTAACACACTTCCATCAGGGATCTCCCATCCCCAAACTCTGCTTACAGCCTCACCCCAACCTGCCACGTTCACCCACATGAGCAGGCCAGGAAGGGACTCTGTAAATACTGATTCCAGATAGGTGGCTGAAAAAAAAAAAAAAATAGGTGGCTGTTACGGGAGCTAAGAGACTCGAAAGCAGGAAGTACTTTGGAGAGAAGACTGGACTGGGAGTTAGGATAACTGGACTCTAGGATTGGATCGGCCCCCTCTGGGACCCCTCTGCACAGGCCTCACTTGCTTCATCTGTAAAGGGGGACAACAGCCCCCACTGGGACAACTCAATGAGACAAGAGACATGTACAGGGCCTTGGCAACCTGCATGTCTGAAGGGCCATGACTCTATGGTTCTCGGCAGAGTGGGAGCCACCTCGAGGAAGGGCCACTCCAGAGAGCTGCAGCCATAGCCTCTCGTAAGCGACATCTTGGCTCACACTGGACTCTAGGCTTTCTGGAGTTTTTCTGATCCCAGAACACTGAACAGACACACACTGAACACTCAGAGGGAGAACCACTCATCCAACCACCACCCCCACTTCCTGGTCAAGTTCACATCTGCATATCTCTCCCACCACCCTGTAGTTGACCTTAATCTTGTGTTCCAGCCTCATCCAACCCTGTCCTCACAGCTCAACCCTGCTGTTCAGCAGCCTCAGGACCTGCTGCATACCTTCCTACCCCAGGGCCTTGGCACATGCTATTTACCAGCATGGCCTCCTTGGCCAGTATTTCCCAGCCCAGCTAGAACCCTGAGACCTTCCTCATGTATTCTCTGGCCAACTTTTGGGCTTGCAAGTTCTCTGCCTTATAGCACAATGTTTGGGGCTTCCATGAAGGCGGACTCTGAGAATGTGCTCAGAGCCCAGGGCTGAGCTCTGAAAGAAGAGTCTCTTATAAGAAAGGCTGGCTGGGAATGAGACTTGGGCCTGCGTGTCCTCTTTCCCACAAGGCTCTCCCTTGCAGAGGAGATGAATCCTCCTCAAATGAGGGAGTTGCCAGGGAAGGAGCTGCTCCAGCCTCGCCAAGCTGTCAGATGGTCACACTTGGCCAACTTCTGACTGCTGCCTCTTGAGATCCTAAGCCTTAACTTTCCAATTCTCAGTCACAGGAATCAAAAGGTTTTAAAAATAAATAAATAAACTGGGTGTGGTGGCACACATCTCTAATCCCAGCACTTGGGAGGCGAAGGCAGGAAGACCACCATGAGTTCAAAACCAGTTTGAACTACACAGTGAGACCCTGTCTCAAAAAAAATAAAAATTAAAAATAAAAATAAATGAAAGACTTAGACACTAAACTGGGGGGGGTGCCTTGTTACTCAGCAATTTACAACTAACATCGTGCCACAGATGTTGGACTCAGGTTGGACAAGGAGTGGGGAGGGAAACATGTTTTCATAACAGCTACCAGGGCTGAGGGGCACCCCATGGTAGAGCTCCTGCTTAGCATGTGTGAGGCCCAGGGTATCAGCCCTTACACTGCAAAAGCAAACCCAAACAAAACCTCACGACATTCTAACAGCTGCCACCTGCCGAATGCTTTCCGTATGCCAAGCACCCTGCTGTGACTTCCACCCCACCTTCCCAGCCTGCCCCTCAGACCATCTCAAGGCAGGGCTGGGCATTCCTGACCTAGAAACAGGGCACACAGTACCAGTCAGTAGGTGACAGACCCCTCCCCAGCACCACCCGTCCGGACACTATCTAGGGGCCCATGGGAAAAGCCCCCTTCCTGGCGCTGTCTCTTCCTCCTCCTTGTGTGTCCCACTCAGCTCAACCTGGGGCCAGTGTCTCGATCCCTCCCAGCTGCTATGACAAATGCCATAGACCAGGTAGCTTCGAAACCACAGGAATGCATTGCCCACACTTCTGAAGGCCAGAAGGCCAAGTTCAAAGAGCCTGCAGATTTAATGTCTGGTAAGGGCCGTCAGCTCTCAGATGGTGCCTTGTGTGTCCTTGCACAGTGGCAAGGACAAAGAAGCTCCCTAGGGCCTCTCTTATAAGGGCACCTAATCACCTAATGAGACCTAATCACCTCCCCAAGGCCCTACCTCTTAATACTAGCACCGGGGATTCAGTGTCAACATGTAAATCTGCAAGGGACACAGTCATCCAGACCACTGCTACCTCTGAGTAACAGCTTGAGAAGGAGCAAGTGCTGTCTACCAGAGACACCCGTGTGACACTCTGGGCTCTGCCGTCCCCATGACTCCCGTCCGTCACAGACCTGGACCACTGGGAAACTGATGTGCACAGCGAACTGCGTTTCCCAAGAGTGGCTGACACAGCGCTATCCACTCGCATGCTCTTTGTAGTCCATCATGGATCCCCCTCGCCGAGATGGGGGGCTGTGACTCCTTCCCTTCATTCATACCACGATGTAAGGGCCTGACAGCCTCAATCCGCAGAGCGAAAGTGAGATTCAGTGACAGCCACCCCTCTAAAGCTTTTAGATGAGGGACCCCAAGCCACGGCCATCCAACTGCTAAGCAGCTCTCGAACTCCTGGCCCTCGGAAACTGAGATAATGAATATCTATTGTGTTAGGCCACTAAGTTTCAGGACAATTTGTCCTGTCCCTATGTTAAGCAGTACTAGGATCAGACATATTTTCTTATTCTCGTGTTAAAATAATACAAGAACAAGAAAAAATAACTACTCGCCCTAAGAAATCCTTCTGGAAGATGGAACCAACTAAAACAGTTTGCTATCAAGAGCGACAGCAGGGGCTGGGGATTTAGCTTAGTGGTTACAGTGCTTGCCTTGCAAGCAGAAGGTCCTGAGTTCGATCCCCAGCACAAAGAAAAACAAAACAAAAACAAATGCACAAGAGTGACAGCGTACTGCCGGCCTTTGTCTTGCTGTGACCACCCAAAGCTGTTTCGTCCTAAACCTTCCAGCCTCAGTTAGTTTCTCACCTTGAAAAACTCAACTTAAAACTGACCCAGTCTGAGCTCTAAAACCCTGTAAATACCTTTCCCCAATTTTCCCACTTTGAGACATTACTAACATGCTCTCAGTGGGGCTCTTCCTTACTCAGGCAGGTCTAATAAACTCGGCTCTGCACTCTGCCACTGAGCTACTTCTCCAGGCTTTTTTGAAATTTTATTTTGAAACAGGATCTTAGTTGCTAAATTACCAGGCTGGGCTTAAACTTGGCATCTTCCTGCCTCAGCCTCTCTAGTAGCTTGGATTACAGGTATGTGCCACCACACCAGGCTTAATTGAGAAGTTTTTCTGATGGTCTATAGACAACACCATACATCCCCCACAAACTGGGGCTTCTACTCTTAGATTTTATTTGATCACCTATACCTGCCTAGCCATATACAGTTATTTAATTAAAATTACAGACATAAAATGTAAAATTCACTTCCTCAGGCACACCAGTCATATCTCTAGTGCTCAAAAGCCACATGTCAGCTATAGAACATGTGCATTGCCACAGAGAGTTCCTTGGGCTAGGCATGGTAGTGCATGCCTGTAATTCCGGCTACTCTGGAGGCTGAGGCAGGAGGATCTCAAGTTCGAAGCCATCCTGGGCAACTTAGTTAGACTCTGTCTCAAAATAAAAAACTAAAAAAGGGATGGGGGTGTAGTGCAGTGTTAAAGCACCCGTGGGTTCAATCCCCAGTATGTGCACACACATACACACACACACATACACATCTATGGGGCAACACAACTCCGAGGGAAAGAGGACCATTTGCTTCAGGGATGGTGGGTAGCTGCCCCTGAAGCAGTTCACAGAAGTAGACAAATTGGGGGTTGGAGGCTGCAAAGTGAGGTTGAGCCTTTTCCCAGAGCAAGTGGACCTCCCAGCTGGCTTGTCCTGGACTTGCCATGTGCCTGCCCAGGCCACAAGCCTTTCTGTCTTTGGCCTGCAGAGACCCTTCTGCTTTTGACCAGGTACACAGCCAGGTGGCTCCTGGGGCTCATGGGACTCCCGCCAGCAGCCTCGCTGGGCTTGAGAGGACCAGGGGTGACTCCCAGCCACACACAATGGCCCAGCCCCACTCGCCAGCTGCCCAGGCCCTTGATCTCTGCTCTCAGGCGTTCGTGTGGCCTGAGGGCCTTCAGAACCTCCCAGCCATGGCTCCTGGGTCCTTGTCAGACCCTGGGTTGGGGAGAAGCTTGGGAGGGAACCGTGGCCTCATATGTGGCACTTACAGATCCAGAACTGGGCCAAGGGGCAAATGAGAGATGAACCAAATCATCAGACTTATTTTTCCTTTTTTTCTTTTGGCTTGGAGAATTTTATTTCTTCCATAGTAACTCTTCCTACTTGGGGAATGTCATTGAAAATAATTCTGTCTTTAAAACTGTGGGATAAGGGGAAGGAAAATGTCACCTCCATCCAGGTCCTCCTCATGCAAATCAAGGACATTTCAAAATGCTGGCAATCGCTAGGAGACTTCAAAGGCAGCCAGGTCCAATCGCACTTCATTTGGGGTGTGAATTGAGGAACTCAGACGGAGGTGGCCTGCTGAACGTGTCAGGCTCCATTCCACGGTAATGAACCCAGGCCTTTGTTCCTGGGAGCCCAGCTACTGACAAGTGGGCCATTTCCTGAAGGGCGGAGGTGCTCTGTGCTCCCCACCAGGGGCAGGAAACAGGGGAGAGACTGTTGCTGCCATTTCAAGAATCATTTTAGGGTGAGCTTTTATTTTTCTTCACTTTTAAAAATGAAAGGTTAGGGCTGGGGATGTAGCTCAATGGTACAGCGCTTGCTTAGCAGGCACCAGGCCCCAGGTTCATCCCCAGCACCTAAAAACCACAATAACACAGGGTCGGGGATTTAGCTCAGTGGTAGAGCACTTGCTTAGGAAGCATAAGGCCCTGAGTTCGATCCCCAACACCCCTCAACACAAAAGCAAAAACAAGAAAAACACAATAAAAGCAACCCAAAATTCAAAGGTTTACTACAGTTTACAAAAGGAGGACCGTGCAGCCTGGGTCAACATCTAAGTCTTTTCATCTGCTAGAGGCAGCCGCGCTATGAGCCTCACACAGTCTAACCCTAACTCCTATCTAATTTAGGGCTTAGGCATCACCTGGCTAGGTTTCATAATGGTACTGAGCGGCTACTGCTGGCTTTGGAAAAAGCCCTCTGTGGACAAGGCTGACAACTTTAGATTGTCAAAAATGATTCAAAGGGTTGGGGATTTAGCTCAGTGGTAGAGCACTTGCCTGGCATGTGCAAGGCCCTGAGTCCCTGAGTTTGATCCCCAGCTCCCAATAAAAAAGGAATGATTCATTCAGGTCTGGAGTACAGCTCGGTGGTAGGGTGCTTGTCTGGCATACACGAGGCCCAGGGGTCCATTGCCAGCACTGACCCATTCCCCCAAAAATACAGATTCATTCAACTTCTTCTAGTCCCAAAATCCCCTCCGAAAGACCCAGCAGCTTCAGAGATCAGCCAGAACTAGACAGGAGTCTGTGGGAAGACGCCTCGCAGCGCCTGTGACAGCAATCAAACCACTGCAAGTGGGAGAACCCGGCTCAAACACTGGCTTCTCCGGAGATGCCAGGATACTTATGCAAGTCACTGCTCCATCGCCTCGCTTTCTTTTTTCAAATGCAGACACCACCAAGAAAGGTAACACATTCGGCTTCTCACACCTCAGTGCAAACGCAAACCTTAGCTTCTTAAGTGGCAGAGGCAGTGGGTAAGGCCACCTGCCTGGAGCAGGGAATCGAAGCTGCAGATGCTGAGCCACACCCCAGGGGTTCCACTTTTGGAGGTGGAGTCCTGGCATCAATATTATTTTAAGGCTCCCAGGTGATGGAATATGCAGCCAAGTTGGGAACCCCCTGGGATAGGGATGAGAGTCAAAGAGGACCGAGGTGTGGGGTGAAAGAGACGAGAGAGAAAAATTCCTCTAATGAGTCAGGTTTGTGGGCCAAGTCACTTATCTTCTCTGAACTTCATTTTCTTCATCTGCTAAAGTGGAACACTAACCCCTGAACTTGAACAAGCATCAGAATTACTCCAGGGCTTGTTAAAACACAGATTCCTAGGCCCCTCCCCACACCCAGAGATTCTGACTCAGTAAGTCTGGGGTAAACCACTAGAACTTGCATCTCTAAGAAAGAGTAAGAGGCTTATGTAGGGGGGGTGGAACCCGGGGTTTCCCACTAGCTGGGCTAGTGCCCTGCCCTGGGCTGCTGCTGGTTTTGAGACCCACTGGTATCATGGCAAGTCAGCACCCAAATTTCATCCTGAAAGCAAAGGTAACGCCCCACTCTGTCCTGAGAAGGCCTCAAAGCCAAGTAGGGATTGAACTTGCACACCAGTGTTCATATGGCTGTGGGGTTTTACCACAATACAGCCCACATTCAAACCCGAGGCCTCAAGCCACCAAGAGGCTCTCGTGGACAAGATCCAGGCTGCTCTGCAAGTAGAATGGTGCCAGGGCCACAGAATGGCCACATTTGAAGCAGCAACCACTGACTCTGCCAAAAAAAAAAAAAAAAATGCTTGTCCTATGTCATCCCAAAGGGACATGGCTTGGTCCTGGTGGAGCCCTCTGGGTGGGGATATGGTCACTAAAAGCAAACGTGACCGTTGGGGCTTCTGGAGCTTGACACCTTGAAGCCCCTTGGGGGCAGAGCAGGTTTCCACTTTAAGGAAAGCTCACCACTGTCACCTGTTACCCACCCCTGCTTCACAAGGCCTGCGCTGGCTGCCCCGACTTCCCCAGCCTCTTCCTAGCAGAAGGTGGCCGAGTTAGTCTCCAAAGTATCAGTGACAAGCTGATGAAAGAACCCAGTCATGGAGCATTGAGGGTGGCAAGTGGAGACACTTTTCAGGAATCAGAGCATTTTCCGTGGGGAATCAATTGCCAGTGGTGGATTCTCAGGCACAGGGACCCTCAGGGGACACCGAAAGCTACGGAGGAGACTCCAGAAGCAAAGTCACAGCCAGCACGAGAGGTGAAGCTCCAGCTCAAGGGAACTATGCAGTTACGGGCTGCGCTTCCTATTTGAAGTTCTTTCACCTGGAGCCCCGGGTACCAATACCCATCCAGGTTAGCCTCCGGGCCACCTGGATGAACCCTTGCAGGGTTGTCCTGGAGACTTAAAGGAGGTTGTACTTTTCAGAAAATCTTGGCAAGGAGGGCACGAGGAAGCCGAACTATTTCAGGTAATGGTTCACCAGGGCCTCGCACCTATCCCACCACAGCTGAGACTCATTTCCTCCTTCCAAGATCCTGCAGCCTGGAACCACCTCACCCACCCCAGGCCACATGAGATGTCAACCCTGCCCCCCAGAATGTGGTCCCTGTTTGAATGTACCTGCTTCCCTAGGTTCTAGGCTTTGGGGACCCAAATGATCACAACCCAAAGTTACTGTTTTTAATTTCATCTTATTTATTTGTTTATTGTGTCAGCTGTTAAAATGCTACAAGCTCCATGGGCAGTCTTGTTTACCGTTAGACACCAGCCGTAGTCCGCTGGTTGCAACATCTGCATTGGACGTATGGGTGCGTGGGTGGGTAGGTAGGCAGATAGGTGGATGCATGGGTGGGAGGGTGGACAGACGGATGGATAGATGGATGGATGGACAGCCAGATGGATGGATGGACTGATGGACTGATGGATGGACGGATGGAGATGGATGGAAAAACAAGTAGATGGATGATTAGCTAGATGGATGGCTAGATGGGTGGTTGGGCAAGTGGATGAACAGCTACTACACAGTACCAAGGTACTTCTCCTATAAACATTGTAACACCTAGAACAGAAGTTCTCAAACCTTTAGGTCATGGAACCCCTGAACTTTTTCATATATTATTGAGGATACCAAAAAGCTTTTGTTTACATTGGCCAAATATTTCAATATTTTCCCACATTAAAAATGAAAATAGAGCTGGGCATGGTGGCACAAGCCCATAATCCCAGCACTTGGGAGGCTGAGGCAGGAGGATTGCCTCAAGTTCAAGGCCAGCCTGGGCTACATAGACTGTTCAAGGTCAGCCTGACCTACATAGTGAGACCCTCTCTCAAAAAACCAAAAAAAAAAAAATCCCCTATGATGAATGTTATCACTATGTACATCTAAAATGTACCATTAAAATAAAATTTAAAAATAAAGAAAGAAAGAAAATAAATAAATAAAATGTTAAAGAAAAAAAAAATGAAAACAGAGGGCTAAGAAGTACCCAGCAAGTACCAAGTACAAGGACCTGAGTTCAAGTCCTGGTACCAAAAAAAAAAAAAAAAAAGGAAAACAAACAAACAAATCAGACCTCCCCCCCCAAATAACCTCACACACACAAGAAGAAGTATTAAAAAAAGAACACATGCAAGGTGTTAATATTTGTGTATTAATTGATATTTAAATAACTATAATAAATCAATTACACTCGTGGTAGGCACCTCTAAGATGGGTCCAATAACCCCTCCTTGTGTCACTCATGTCCCTTGAATGTCAGCTGGCTTCCAGACTTGCTAACAGATAAAAGACATCTATTGTTCTATTGGGATGTCACTTCCAAACTTCGATTATAAAAAGATTGTAGTTTCTGTCTTGAGTGCTCTCTGTCTCTCTCTCTGGGGAAAGCCAGCTGCCTTATCATGAGGCAGCCCTAAAGGATGGCCCAGGTGGCAAGGGACAAAGGCCTGCCAACAGCCACAAGAGTGAGTCCTCTACCAAGACTCCCCTCTACACCCAGCTTTTCTATTTTTGTTTTTTTGTTTTTTGAGACAGGATCTTGTTACGTACTTCAGACTGGGCTTGAACTCACTACATAGCCCAGGCTGGCCTCAAACTCTTGGCGATGCTCCTGCCTCAGCTTCCCGAGTGCTGGCATCACAGGTGTGCACCACCATGCTCGGCTCGCACCAAGCTTCTAGACGACTGTAACCCTGGGCCACACTCTCCTGGACCATATTCTCCAGAGAGACTGGAGCCAAGCTGCTCTCCGACTCCTGATGCACAGAAACTGTGTAAGAGCTTACATATTTGTTGTTTGCAGCCACTAAGTTTTGGATGTGATTTGTTATACAACAATAGATAATGAATATAGTACATGGTAATATCAACAGCACAATTTTATGAAAAAATAAGTATGTTTTTCAAAAAAATTAGGGAGAAAAGCAACATTGTTTTACATTTTTGCGAACCTCTTCAGTATCTGGCTCTGTGTGTGTGTGTGTGTGTGTGTGTGTGTGTGTGTTGCTGGGAGTTGAACTGAAGGCCTCATGCATGCTAGGCAAGTGCACTGCCACTGAATTGTACTCCACTTAATATGATATGGCTGCTTTTTTCTAGCTAATTGGATATCCAATCAGTTGTAATATGTTGTTTGGTTGAAGAAAATCCAGCCTTGTGCGGCTTTGCAGTTAGAAAGACCTCAAAAGGTCTTGGAAGCTTGCCACGTCGACACCTGTAACCCCAGGAATTAGGGAGGCTGAGGCAGGAGATTGCATGAGTCCAGGAGTTCCAGGCCAGTCTAGGCAACATAACAGGACACCATCTCAAAAAAGGAAAGAAAGAAAGAAAGAAAGTAAGTAAGTAAGTCTTGGAGAACCACAGGACTCTTCAGAGCACACAATGGGAACTGCTGAACTGGACAGCCAAAGACTCTAACTCTAAAGCCCTCACTCCTCAATTTTGGTTTCCTGTTGGGACATTGGCCATTTCTCCAGGTGCTCTAGCTCTCTAGTGACTGAGTGGCGACCGAAGGCACCAAAAGATCTTGTGCCCTGCCAGAAGGCTAAAGCACAGCTTCAAAGCCCAGCAACAGAAGACGCTGATGAACAAATACCCAGTCTTGGCTAGGTCATGTCCAAGACATCAGAATGTCAGAGAAGAAAGGACACTCCACGTTTGAGACCCAAGGTGAAGGGTGGGACATCAGAGACCGGGCGCCGGGGGGGCTCTTCCCAGACACAGGTTCGCCAGATCCCCTGGGATTTCCCCCCTCTCAGCCCCTTTTCTGCGTACCTAGCCCTCTGCCTTCCCCACTGCCTTCCCCTCTGGGCCACCTCCTCCCCACCCCCACCCCGGAGAAGTTTAGGGCCCGTTTCAACTGCTCTAATTTTCGCTGCCTAGTTGGTCAGAGAAATGCACGCAGATGTAGCAAGGAATAAAAATAGCCTCCTCCGTGACCAATTTCTTCCCACTTCCCTTTCTCTCTCTGCGCTCGCTTCCCCCTCGGTCTCCACCTTCTGTGGAGGCAGGAAGGTCCCTGGAGGGTGCCAGCGCCACCGAGATATGCCAGGCGCCCTGGCTCCCCTCCCAAGCAGCACGTGCTCCCGGTTCTATTTGGCTGTGGTCCCCGCAGGCCGGCACAGGTTTCCCAGGCCACAGGGCATTGTCAGATGGATCCCCGCGAGCCCCGGGGCGGCCCACCGCTCACAGCAGCCTTCCTCTCCCGCCCACGGCGTAGCAGACGGTGGCACGCCAAGTGCCCGCCCGCCCGTGGCGATCGGCGATCGGACAGAGGACCCAGCCCAGGGCCCCCTCGCCAGCGTTCCAGACCCGGCGGCACTTTACAGGTTAACCGCGAAGCCTTCGGCTAGAAGGGAAAACGTCCCCGTGCTATGCGCCGAGGCTCCAGGCGGTGTCCCCAGCGTCGCGGGCTTCCTCTGCACGGGCGGCGCCGCGTCCCGGAGGCGTCGGCCGCACAGGACGGAACGGGAACGCGGGCGTTCGTCTAGCTCCTGTGGGAGCCGAAGCAGACGGTCCCCCAGGAGCAGCTCGGTCCCCAACGCGGCGTGCTCGCCTGCCTCGGCCGTGGGAGCCGTGCCACCGACGTCCACAGGAGCCCGACGTGCTGCCCAGACCTGTCTGGCCTCTCTTCCTCTGGGCAGTGGGAGGACGCGGGAGGGAGAACTGGTCACCCACTTCATTTCAGGGTGGCTTGTGGGGTCCGAAGCGGTTTACACTTGTCCCCCGCAGTTTGGAAACAGAGTAACTGGCCCCAGAGAAGCCCGGCTAACTTGTCCAAATTGCACAAAACTTCGGACTCTACAAATGCCAGCTGGGCATGGCACCCAGGGCTAGCTGGCTTTATCTGTCCCCAGAGAGCTTCGTCCGTTGTCTCTCAATTGACCAGGGCTTCCGAAAGCCGCTGGGCCGCAGCCCCCTGCCGGGCTGGGGAAGAGCCCGATTGCTCTGGGAGCCAGCCCCAGCCCAGCTCCCCAGCTCCTCTTTTCCCTCTGGAAATTCTTAACCTGAGGAGCCAGTGGATACCCATGAGCCTGGTCTTCACATCTGGTGGGAGGTTGGGAGCGGTTGTGTAAATACAAATATTTAACTGGCAAGAGTGAAGAATTCGGCCATGCGTTTCAACACAAAGTGCTAATGAAAATGGTGGCGACACCGGCGTGGGCAGGGGCGAATCGTTTGGTGCTGACTTTCGGGGTTCACATGGGGAAGCCTGTCACCTTTCCTAGGTGCCTGTGGCAGGGCTGTGATGCAAGTCATTCCTCTAAATGTGGTCAGAGAGGAGGGATTCGAAAGTAGGCAGCCCGCCCGAATAATCTGAATTCTTTCAGGTGTCTCTGCCCCAGTGACTCTCTGTAAAATAAGTGACTGGGAGTTGTAAAAATTAGACTGGCTCATCTCAAGAACTTCTAGCACACTGAGTCTCCCCTGCAAAAAGATCTCTCCCTCGAAAACGCCTGGCATTCACGAAGGGCTTTCCGATCAACAAAGCCACGTAACATGTCCATCTCACCTTTTGATCGACAGTGTGAGCTCGGGGATGCCACCCCCAGCAGTTAGAGTTCAGCTGCAGGGAACAGAGAACCTCTCTGGCTATAACAAGTAAAAAGAGGAAATTACTCCGAGAAATGAGGTGTTTACAAAATTCTTGGAAGGGCGCAAGAGGGGCAACCTCTAGACTCTCAAAACGACACCCCTGAACTGAACACCCCAAGACTGTTGCCCTCTCTGCCAGTAGCAGGAAGGTGAGGAGCCAGAGGGCTGCCTCCAGAGATGCTGATTTCCAGAGTGAGCTACTATAGCTGCGATCAAGGGATCAGAAAGCCACTGCCAGCACAGCACCACAACCAGTGACTGAGCAAACACTAGGATGTTGTCACGTGCACACACGATGTGTCCAGCAATGACAGCCAGAGCAGCAGACAAAAGGTCTCTGCCTCATATCGGCCTTCCTAACCTCACACAAGTGCATCTAATTGGAGAAACTGAATTCTCCTCCGTAGCCTCAGCTGCAAAGGCATCTGGGAAATGTAGTTTGGGCCTTCTAGCCTCGGCAAACTGCAGAGGCACCATAGGACAGAGTTGGAATGGACACTGAATGGCTGCTGCCACATCTCCATTTTTGCAGGTAAAGAAGCTAAAGTTCAGAGAGGTTAAGGAACACAAAGCTAAAAATACCAGCTAGGCACTTAGCTGGCTGCATAACCACTCAGATGTCCCCATTGAAGACCTGGAGACAGGAGCTGGTGACACAGATGTGAGGAGCACAGAGCTCCACTCTGCTGGAGGTGACAGTGCTTAGCAAGGGCATTCTACTTCTTAGGGCAGCAGGGACCACATCCATGTCCAGAGGTGGCAGTGTAAGCCGGGGCATCCTAGACTTGGCAAGGGGGTTGACACCAGATTGGCCTGACTTTGGCCATGGTCCCTGACCACTGCATGGCCCCCTTTGGCCTTCTCTCCAAACCATTCTCTAGCCCTCCTGGTTATTTTGTGAGTTTCCCCAAGATCCTTCTGATAAAGTCCTTTTCTGCTTAAATAAACCAGAATTGCTTCCTGTTGCTTGGTGCCAAGAGCCTTGGCTGTTACAGCTGAGTCGCCAGATTTTGCTTGGCTTCCCTCGGGGAGACCACACAGGACACCACTAATTCCTAGATACCTCAGCCACCCTTAGTCCACTTCCTGGAAGCTCCACAGCCCAGGACCTTGGCCCGCTGACCCACATCCATGGCAGGCAGCTGCATGGCGGCACTCCTGGGCTCCATCGCAGGCTCTCTCCTGCCAAAGGCTGTCTCGTTGACCATGACCTTTCCCTGGGCACGAGTCAAAGCCCCCCCTCCAGCCACACACACACACACACACACCACACTCATCCATTCTGCATCTAGAAAACATTTCCTCTTCCTCCAGAGACCTTGCTCTGTGTCAGCCTCCACTTCATCCTGAGGCAGAACAGCTGTGGGCCAGGCTCAGACTCCAAAAACACAGGCCAGGGCCCAGGGGCTGCTGCAAGAATAATGGCTTCAGATGACCCCAGGTTCCAGGCTTTGCTGCCATCTCACAACAGGGTGTGGGGTAAATGGCTTACCCTTGGGGGGCCTAAGAGGAAAGGAGAGGAGGGTGCAAGTCCAGCCACGTGAAAAGGAGCAGTGCTCACTGCCAACAGCACACTGGGAGCAGGGAAGGCGGAGAGAAGGGTGCTCTCTAGCTGGCAGAATCACCTGGGGCCTCATCCGGCCAGAAACAGGGACTGAGTTCTCACAGTCATTGCCGCGTGGACAACTTAGCTTGGCCTCTAGCCGAGTGTAGACAGGTCAGGATAGGTGCCCATCTCAGGGGACAGCCCAACTCCTGGGCAGACTGGAAGTCCCCCGGGGTGAGGAGAGCATGCTCTAAACTCAGTTTATCTCTGTGACATTGTCTTTGTTCCCAGGATTCCAGTTTTCCTGGTAAAAGTTCCTTTGAAAACTGAGCTGAGGCCCAGAGCGGCATGTGTGTCCTGAGACCAGCAGAGTCAGGTTGCTGCTGCCGTGGCCTGAGGAGCAATGGAGCCACCGGTGTCCTGGCTGGGACTCTGGAGGAGACAGGAGCAGCTTTCTGTAGTCAGAGTGGAAGAGAGAAAAGCAAGAGCTGAGGGTGGTGGCACACTCCTGTAATCTCACCACTCGGGAGGCTGAGGCAGGAGGATTGCTTCAAGTTCAAGGCCAGCCTGGGATACATAGCAAACCTTGCCTCGAAAAACAACAGACAAACAGAGAGAATGAGAAGGGAACCTGCCAAACAAGGTTGCTCTCACCTGTGTAAGAAGCAAGCAAGGACGTAGACATCATGGAGGGTAGAGGGTGGGCTGCAGAAAAGAGGGAAAATCACCTTCTTGCTCAACTTGGGTGTGTGGCCACCAATGTCAACTGCCACCAGGCCTCGAAGAAGGAGCTTGGATCTAGGAGATGGATGGACCTGGTTTCGAATCCCAGCCATGCTAGTCAATAGCTGTGGCGTCCCAGGCAAGCCTTTGAGGCTAGATTTCTACATGGGCAGCACCCTAGGAGCCATGCCTGTCAGTACGTATGCCCTCCTGAAGTCCTCTCATGCAGGTTTGGCCAGGTGACTTCTTCAGCCGGCAGGACATTGGCATGCATGATAAGAAGTGGAGAGAGACAGGTGGGAACACTCTCTCCCGGTGCCCAGCTGCCCTGCTCCAGGAAGCCCAAGCTAGCCAAGGTCATAAGGACAAGGGCCCAGGCCACCAGCCACCAGCCAGCACCACGGCCCCACTGGTGTGAGAGGCCTTCTCTGACCTTCCAGTTCAATCTAGCCTCCAGCTGACTGTGCCCACCTGAGACAGCCCAGGTGACAGTACGTAAAACCCGAGAACTACTCACTACTCTACAAAATCTCGCAGAACTATCATTCATTGTTATTCTAAGCCACAAAAGTTTGCGATGGTTATTACTGAGTAAACAAGAATTGAAACACTATCATAACTTTCTGAGCTTCAGGGGCCCCTCTATAAAATGGGGTGGTTTTTGCTGTTAAAAGTCCTGAGGAGTAAACTTGAGACATAATAACAACGATCATTTGCTGAGCATCTGTTGTGTTTCAGGCACAGTGGCAGAGATAGTGTCTTATTTACTGTTCTCCTTGTTAAGACAAAATACCTACATCCAAAGTTAACAAAGCAAAAGTTTATTTCAACCCAGAATTTGCAGAGGCTTCAGTCCATAGTCAGCTGGCTCCAAGGCAGGGTGGCAGGCAGAGAGGAAACAGTCCATGGCAGGGCAAGCAGAAGGCAGCAAGCAGCAGCAGCAGCAAGCCTGCCTTCTTTCTGTCGCTTTATATTCCATGCAAACTGTAGGTCTATTGATTGATGCCACCCACATCCAGGGTGGGGCTTTCCATTATCCAGAACTATGCTAAACCCATTTAGTTATCATACACCCTTAATATCAGCATCACACACCCATGATCCGGACTCCTCTGGAAAGCCACCTATGAGTGCATGAGGCTTTGGGGGATATGTAGATACAGGCCACAACAGATGGTATGTATGTAGCTGAAAGCAGAATCCAGGAAGGTTAAGTAACTTGCTCAAGGTGGTCTAGCCAGGATCAGAGTGGGGACTCCAAGCCAGGTCTGTCCAGTTCTAATGACTACGGCTCAGCAGGGCCTCCTCCAACTGTCGCACAACCCTAAAGCTTGATGATTGTCAGAGGGTTGGAGAGAGGGATGGGGAACACACCTAAAGACCACATGGAGCCTGTGTCTCCTTGAGATTAGTGTGGCTGTTACGTGGCCAGGTCACAGAGAGGACAGACCTCGGGGCAACTCCATTTTCACTTTTAGGAAACTAGCGAATGGGTGTTAGCGGCACCTTGGTTACAGCCAAAAGACATTTTATTTCTGGGAAGGGGGAGGTACCTCGGCCAAGTGTGCCCTGGTCCACTAGGAGTGCTTCAGGGAGCCAGAAGTCAGCCCATTTGTCACTCCACAAGACTGTCCCTACACACACACACTCGTGCATGCACACACACACACATGCACATGCACACACACACTTACAGTAAACCAACCAGGGGGAGGTGGCAGCCACAGGACCCCACTCGCAGTGGGGTTGCGAGGACGTGACCAGGTCTTCCTCACCTCACTGTCGCCCCGTGCTGATGGTGTATATTGCTAGAATGGTCTCTGTTCTGTTTTAAAATTATATATAATATACATTTGAGGAATTATATATGTGAAAACGACTGGCAGAAACCCTCTGACCATGTTGACAGTGATTATCTCCAGGTAGCAGAATAGGTTTTCCCCCTTCTTTCTAGCTTTCTGTGTCTTCTACTTCTCTATGAAGGGCATGAATCGCTTTCACATTCAGAAAATAAACCATATTGTCTGGGCCATTTTGACGGAGGCAAATGGGCTGGGAAAAGTCACACCTTAAAACCTTTCCCATCCAGCACTTTCATCATTGCTTTAATACCTGGATTATTAGTTAGCGTCGCAGGGCACATTAGTCTTTAGCCTGAGAGAAACGGAGATGGAGAGGTCCCAGCCGGGTAGGCACAAGGGTTGGGGCCTGCAAGGCAAAGCATAAAGGGAAGGATTTAAGGGGTGATTTAAGGGGTGCTTCCAACATGCCTAGAGCCTGTGCAGTGAGGGCTCTCTAAGAACCTACGAGGCCTGGCTGGGGAGGTCACTGGACCGGTGGACACTGGCTCTGCTGGCCCAGGGTGAGGAGGGCAGAAAGCCCCAGATGGACGTAGACTTGGGAGACCAGACTTGTTCATGCATCTGATTCACACTGGGCCTCATCACTTACAATAAGAGCCCTACCTGCAGGTTGGGGGGGTTAAAGGGAAGGGATGCTTATGTGGGGCTTAGCACAGCTCCTGGTACACACCAGGCATTCAATAAATGCAGTTATGATCATTAAGAATAGATGAGTGCCCATCAGCATGGACATTCCCAGGGAGCCAGAAAGGGAACAAGCCATGCCCCAGCCTCAGCCAACCAGCCTCTGCCTTGTCCCTTGTTGGCCCTGCGGTCTCCACAGCCAGGGAAACATTTCCTACCCCGGAGGAGTCTCCAGGATGGGCTACTTTGGTGTAGGTAAGCTGCTCACTAGCGGGGATGTTTGGGGGTGTTGGTTTGGCTTCCTGTCAACTCTGTGGGAAGCTACGCCAGTAGCCCCAGCCGGCGGGAGCCAAGCATGTGGAGGGCCCTGCCGAATTGGAACTGGTGCCGCTCCCTCAGGCAGGAGAGTGAAGCTCAAACCGAGCTCCTCCCCTCCAGTTATTTTCAGGCTTACAGTGCTCAATCACTTTCTCCCTGCCCCGATTTACACACCTACCCCAAGGAAGGGGTTTGAGGCAAGTCATTTACACTTTAGTATGAATCTACATGTTCCCAGAGCCTCTAGATTGTGAAATAAAATGCATCATTCTCTTCCCCAGGAATTCCATCATGTGGGAAGTCTTGGCCCTAAATGAGAAAACGGGAAGCAAGTGAGGAGTTCTAAGCCTGGTGTTTCAGCCACCCAGCCACCCCAGCCTCCAAGGTCAGGACTTCCCCTGCCCTCTGAGTCTGGTAATGCCTGTACTCTTTTTTATTTCCCATTAAGGAAACAAAAAGCTTCTCTATGTATCCTTAAAATAGAGAGATTCAGAAAGTAAAATAATTAATACTAATAATAATGATGATGATAATGTGGTAACTGGTGATACCTGGCTAGGAACTGGTGTCGTGTGGACCCAACCCAGCCCGAGCACGTGTTGCCTTCAATAGTGCTTACAATCTTTTGAACCAGTTGCCAGCATTTTCATTTTGGAAGTTTTCCTGTAAAAATACAAATTTCCGGCATCTCCTGAAAAATCAGCAGATCTAACACGCCAGTTCCCACCTTCCCAGTCAGCAGTGGTTGGAGGGAACCCAGCAGAGGCTGCCAGTCTTAGGGCGCCTGCTGCATATTTGCTGTGCCTGTCTAGCCCCTGCAGGCCCCACTGAGATATGTCTTCAACAAAAGGACAAGACAAAAGACCCTCTGGGAGACCACACTGGCGACAGATCCAACAAAAAGTTAATAGCCATTCTACAGAAATAGAAGACAAACAGTTCAGGAGAAAAATAAAGGCAAGACTCTAAACAGGTAAAAACATAGAATGACCCACATACATGAAAGATGTTCAACTTCCTGGTGACTGGAAAAATGAAAATGAAGATACTTTTTTATGAAGCCATCAAATTGGCACCAAATCAAAATGCTTTCCAGCATCCACTGTTGGCAGGGATGTGGGGAAAAGGGAACTCGTGTGTGCTATTGTGATGAGTGTGGAAGTTGGTGCAAGATTCCTGGAGGGTGATTTGGCTGTTCCAATCAGTATTTTCAATATGCACACCTTTAAAGGGACGTGAGTGTGATTGTTATTGGAGGATAGCATGTGGATAAAAAAGATCATATGTGTATGTGGCTCTGGAGCTGAACACACCCTTGAAACCATTGTACAAATCAAGAAAACGTCCCCAGGCCAGGGACGTGCAGTGAGAGACACATGCTTAGCATGTGCGAGACCCTGGTACCATCCCCAGTGCAGAGAGAAAAAGGAAAAAAAGGAGAGAGAGAGGGAGGAGGGAAGGAGGGAGGTACAGGGAGTTCCCAGAAGCCCCCACGGCCTCTTCACTATCCTGACTTCTGGCAGGATTGGTATTTTAAATATGAAAATGGAATTACAGTATCTATTCTTTTGTGCCTGGCTCCTTTCACACAGTGTGGTATTTTGAAGATTCGTTTATATTGAGCCGGGCGTGGTGGCACACACCTGTAATAACAGCACTCGAGAGGCAGAGGCAGGAGAATCACCAAGAGTTGGAGGCCAGCCTGAATCACAGTGAGTTCAAGGCCAGCCTGAACTACATAGTGAGACCCTGTCTCAAGACAACAACAACAACGACAAAAGATTCATCTATGTTGTTCTATGAAACAGAACATTCATTTTAGTTACTATATAGAATTCCCTGGCGTGAATGGACCAGACTTTATTATTCCATTCTATTGCCGAAGAGCATTTGGGGACAGGGTGGGGGGGTAGCTCAGTGGCGGAATGTGTGATTCTAATGCACAAGGCCCTAGGTTCCATCCCCAGTACGGGAAGGGAGGAGGGGAGAAGGTTTGGGATGTCTCCAGTTTGGGGTTATTACAAATGATCTGCAGGGAATAATCCTGCGCATGTCTTTCGTGCCCGTGGAAACATATTTCTGCCAGACGTAGACCTATGTGACAGCAGTCTTGCTGTAAGGATCTATCTTACCAGAAACACTTGTGAGCACAAGACTGTGTATCAACAGTGTTTGTGCTATTGCTACAAATAGTGGACTCAGCCAGGCACATACCTATGGTCTCAGCACTCTGGGAGGCTGAGGCAGGTGGATCACAAGTTCGAGTCCAGCCTGGGCAATTTAGCAACTTTGTGGAATCCTGCCTCAAAATAAAAATAATAAAAAGAACTAGGGATGTAGTCAATGCAAAGGCCTTGGGTTTGATCCCCAGTACCCATCCCACACAAAGTGGAATCAACCTTTGTGGCCTTCACTAGTGATATGTTTTAAAAAATATAATGCTTCTAGGGCCCTAGGTTCAATTCCCAGCACTGAAAAAAGAATCATGTATATATCCAGGTCTGCTGGCACATGCCTGTAATCCCAGCACTCTGGAGACTGAGGTAGCAGGATCACATTGAGGTCAAGGCCAGCCTGGGCTACATAGTGAGTTCAAGGCTGGCCTGAACTACATAGAGAGACCCTGTCTCAAAACAAAACAAAACAAAACTAAAAAACCCCACAAATATATATGTATGTATGTATGTCTTCTATGCATGTAACAATGCTGAAATGAATCTCATTATTCTATATTACTATTATGCATTAATTAAAATATATAATGCTTCATCCTGACCTAGAATAGTATGCAGATGATAAAAAAGAGAATGAAGTATAGATGTATGCTGTGGTATTTAAAACTGCACACAAATCAAGTGGGGAAAAAAGCATCTTGCGAAAAGTAGATGTGATGTGATTCCATCTTGCAAAGAAACAAAAGATAAAATGGAATTGTGTATATAGATTTTGCATGCCTTAAATATTTGGAAGGACTTTTCACCTAGGAGTTAGGGAAAGGGAATGCATGGGGAAAGAAAATAAATGAGATTTTACATCTATTGTATAAATCTCAGATTCATTGACTTTTCTCCACACTCATCACCACCACCCCTTGCTAAGCCACCATGCCCTCTGGTGTTGAAAGCCCAGTGGTCCCCTTACTGGTTGCGCTCTTCCATTCTCTGTGCCACCAACAGGAAGGGGGCAGCGGGAAGCAGGGGCCTTCTGAGGAGAGTACTACTGTCAAGGTGGGGCTGCTGCTCAGTGGCAGAGCACTTGCCTGGGGTGGTGGCACATGGCAGGGACATGCAATGCCTGTAATCCTAGCACTCGGGAGGTTGAGGCAGGAGAGCAACTCGAGTTCGAAGCCAGCCTGAAGTATGTAGGGAGACCTTGTCTCCCCTCCAAAAAAAAGGGGGAAAAAGAAAAAAGAAAAAAATTGAAAAGTACATATGAAATATTTGGAAGCTAGAGTTAGCAGTGTCTCTCAGAGCCCACAAAGCTGGGGACAGACAGACCCCTATGTGGCCCCTGGCTCCCTACCATAGTGGCTTAATCTCAGTCTCCACAGAACAGGAGGCAGGCGGCAGGAGGAGCAGGAGGGTCGCTCCCAGGCCAGCCTCCACTCCGCTTCCGGTTTAGTGTCTCAGCTGGGTCACACAGCTCTGCACAAGGGGGGAGGCCCCCCATGACAGATGGCCTTCCGTTACTCTCCCTCCTGGCGGTGGAAGTCCGTCCGAGGTCAAGGTGTTGCCTCTATCTTTGAGCTGCACAGATCGCCTTCTCCGTGTGTCTTCACAAGATCTTCCCATCTGTCTTAGTTACTTTTCTCTCGTTGCTGAGACAAAATATCCAACACCCAAAATTAGGGGAAGAAAAGTTTATTTGGCTCACAGTTTATAGAGGTTTCAGTCCACAGTCAGCTGGGTCCGAGGCAGGGTGGCCTGGCAGACAGGCAGAAGGCAGCAAGGTAAGCAAGGGATGCAAGCAAGGGGTAACCAGCTTCTTCCTGTATTTTGTATCTTATCCAGGTTACCTGGCTTTAGGGTGGGCAGTACTCCCACCCTTCATCCTAATACCCTTAATCCTAGTGTCACATCCTTGATCCCAGCAGAACCACACCAAACCGATCAGTGGACTAATTTAGTAATCACACACTCTAGATCCAGCTACCTCTTACCACATGAGGCTTTGGGGGGACATCTAGACACAAACCATAACACCATCCTTGTGTTGATGAGGTCTAAGGCTTTCTCCCCACCCAGCTGCAGACCCCAAGCTGCGCGTGTCACACGGCTGGTCTAGAAGGAGCCCCCCAGCCACAGGGGCGCCCATGATTCGTGCGGCAGTCCTCTTATCTGCTTTATTCCAATGTCATCCCTTCCGGTGTGGGACAAGGATCCAAGGAGCTGACACACTTGGCTAATCTTCCTTGTGCTGTTTCCGCAAGTAATAAGTTGTCCAAGTCTAAAAATGGCTCACAGCGTCTATAACCAGCCAAGTCATCCAGGCCATGGCCGTGGCTTAGCCTTGTCTTCTGTGCATTTGACAGTGGACACTGGAATGCGCTCCAAAAAAAAAAATGTTGCTCATAGAGGTAGGAGAAAGCAAAACATGAACGATGGCTCCCAATTCTGTGTTGCTGTCCACCCCCATTTCCGGCACCCAGCGCCCAGTCATCCCATCCTGAGTTTTGGGTCCCACTAGGATTCGTCCTCCAAACGTCAACGTGCGGGAGCCTGGTCTCCAAAGTCATGGTACAGAGAGGTGGTAGGAAAGCTGGCACCATAGCAGAGGTGCAGTGCTACTAGCATGCACAAGATTCCGGTTTGATCCCCAGCACTGCCGGAAAGGGTGGGCATCTTTAAGAGCAGGAGCCTAGTAAGAAGCAATCAAGTCACAGGACACCCCTTTGTGAAGCAATTCATGTCTTGAGAGCCTGGGTTAGTTCTCTTGAGACCGGCTTCTGTCTCATGCGAGTGAATTAGGTCTCTCGAGACCGGGTTATGACCACAGTGTGGCAGCCTCCCCTGCCCCACACCATGTGCTCCCTCTGAAAGCATCCCCATCATTTTCCAGCCCTGCACCCACATGCTGGCACTATGCACTTGACTTCTGGAACTCTGAGCTCATAAACCTCTTTTCTTTACAAATATTCACCACCACAGATATTATGTTAGAGCAACGCAAAACATTCTAAAACAGGTCCATTGGATTTTGAACCTATTTGCCATTTCTAAAACGAATTGAGGCCGGGTGTGGTGACACATGCCTATAGTCCCAGCACTCAGGAGGCTGAGGCAGGAGGATCACAGCAAGTTCAAGGCTAGCCTGGGCTACATAGTGAGCTCAAATCCAGCCTGAACTGCTGAACTACATAGCAAGACCCTGTCAAAAAAACAAAAAAAAGGGCCGAGGATTTAGCTCAGTCGTTAGAGTGCTTGCCTTGCAAGCACAAGGTCCTGAGTTCAATCCCCGGTACCAAAAAAACCAAACCAAAACAAACAAACAAAAAAACACCTGAAAAAAAAAACCCCAAAACTAAAACATGAATTGCTGGGGCTTGGGGTGTAGCTCAGGGGCAGAGTACGTGCTTAGCATGCGTAAGGCCCTGGGTTCCAACCCCAGTACAGAAAACAAAACAAAATAAAAATCCAATAAATTAAAAATAAATAAAAATGAATTAACAAAAGATAAGGGCTGAAGACACAGCTCAGTAGCAAAGCACTGGTCTAGCATGCTGAGCCTGTGTTCTATCTCCAGCACCACAAAACAAAACAAAAGATAAAATACAATCATGTGAATCTATGTGTGCACTGAAATATTTAGAAGGGCTGTTTGCATATGAATGGATAGCACTGCTGATGCTTGGGGAAGGAAGGACAGTGCAGGGAGGAGTGGGGAAGGGATTTTAACATTTTGTACATATTTATATAACAGGCCCCAGAGGACAGACGGACACAGGAGCCAGCCAAGGCAGGAAGAATGGCTTCCGGCGGGCAGTACCAGAGGGGCTGGGGAGAAACAGGAACTGAGTGTTGCTGGGGGATATGATGGCACAAGTGCTGTGGAAAACAGTGAGCCAGACTCAACAGGACAAGTATGGAAGATTCCGCTCATACAGACACGGAGAGCAGGGAATCCAAGATAGACGAGGGGATGGGGGCTGCTGAGGCGGGGGGGGGAGGCCTGGGGAGCCAGTGCCTAACAGGGACAGAATGTCCGTTTGCAAGAAGAAGCAGGGATGGATAGTAGGAATGGCTACACAGCAATGCAAATGTACCTAATGCACCCGACTGTATATTAAAAATGGTCAAGATTGCCATGTGTGGTGGCCTACACCTGTAATCCCAGCAATTTCAGAGGCTGAGGCAGGAGGGTCGCAAGTTTGAGGCCAGGCTGGGCAACTCAGTAAGTCTTTGTCTAAAAATAAAATGTTAAAGGCGTTGGGGATTTGGCTTAAGTAGTAGAGCACTTGCCTAGCAAATGCGAGGCCCTGAGTTCCATCGCCAGCACCAAAAATAAATACAACAAAATGTTAAAAGGGGTGGGAATGGAGCTTAGGGCACTTTAGGTTCAACAGCCAGTTGTAAAAAAATAAGTCAAAATAGCAAATTTTATATGTATCTTTTACCACAATAAAAACCTTGTTTGTTTAAAATGAATTGTATTACACACACACACAGAGAGTTTAGCAAATTAAAAATCTGGGAGGCTTTACTCCCTGAGATTGGATCTAATGAAAATAGGAGTCCCCTTGGCTGCCTCAGTGCCTGTGGAGAGAGCCACCTGGAGCTGATTGCCAGAAGCATTCCCCAGGGGAGGCTCAGCTTTTCCCTCTTCTTCTGTCTTCTTGGTCAACCCCCCGGGTTGAAAATTGAAAACAAAACTGGGCAGGGTGGAGCACACTCCTAATCCCGGTACTCTGGGAAGCTGAGGTAGGAAGGTTGCAAATTGGAATCCAGCCTGGGCAATTTAGAGACTCAGTGAGACCCTGTCTCAAAAATAAAAACAAACAAAAACACTCAGAGCAAAAGTACTGGGTTCAATTCCCAGGACCTGGGGGGGGGGGGGCTATGTTTTGAAGGTAAAGACTGATTCTTTTTTCCAGGCTGGCCTTGAACTCGCAGCAATCCTCCTGCCTCAGCGTCCTGAGTGCTGGGATTACAGGCGTTTGCTACCACACCCCACTAAAATTGATTCTTAATCTCTTCAGGGTCTGTTTGGGTCTACATCAATGTGTAGTGCCCAGGCAATGGAATACTATGCAGCACTAAAAAACCCAACTATCAGGCCATTAGAAATTCTAAATACACGTGCCACTTGAGGGCCTGAAAGGGCTGCAGTATGTACCATGTGATTCTAACTATAGGACACTCGGGAGAGGGTAAAATTAGAGACAGCAAAAAGATCGGTGTTCACCAGGAGCTAGACAGGAGCAGGGGAAGGATAGGTGAGCCAAGGGATTTTTAGGGCCCCAAAACTATGCTGCAGGATGCCATAATGGTGTTTATGTCAAAATTCATACAATGTATAATAACTCAAAGAGTGAAACCTAATCTAAACTATGTACATTAGTTAATAACATTGTAACGACATTGGTTCACCAATATTGAACTTTTTTTTTTTTCTTGCAGTGTGGAGAGCTGAACCCAGGGCTTTCACACTGAGCTGTATGCCCAGCCCTTTTTGTTTTTCATTTTGAGACAGTGCCTTGCTAAAGAGTCCAGGCTGGGCTTGTATTTGCAATCCTCTTGATTCAGCCTTCCATCACTGCACTAACTCTGAGCCAATATGCTAACGCAAACTGTTAGTGATAGCAGAAAGGGGGAAGGGGGTGAGAACTTTCTGCCCTATTGTCCTGTAAGCCTAAAACTGCCCTAAGAAAAATAAAATCTACTCTGTGTGTGTGTGCACAGGCGTGTGGAGAGAGAGAGAAGCTGTTGGTGCATGTTGGACCATCCACACACAGTTACCAAGGAGCCAGGGACATTTACCCCGCCGATGTTTTCCAGAATTCCGTGAAACTGGCGAGGCCCAGGATTCGATTCCCAGCATGGAGGGAAAAAAAATCAGTGAAACCCAGTTGGGAGTAAATTAAAGGCTTTCCTTGAAGTGAAGAAGAAAAGTTAAAGGAGGACTAAGCATGTATTTGCGAGTTAAAATCCGCACAGGAAGCCTTGAGATTTGCCCCTCGGTTCCTGTGTTTCTCCCACTTGGCTCTTCGTGCCCTGTTTTGTATTGAAATCAGAAATGGTTTGTAGAGAGGCAAAGCGCTCCTCACGCAGCCAGCAGCCCCTCTCTAACCTCGGAAGGGAGGGACCAGGCCACAGGAGAGTTCTAACCCCGCGTGCCCCCCCACGCACGGCTCTGTCACCAGTCTGGGACTCTGGGACTCTGGGGAGCGTTCTGGGAAGCACACTGCAGAGGGAAACCGAAACCGATTCAACAGATATTTATCAAGAAAGAGCCCGAGCGAAGGCGCTGGGGTGGGACAGCCATTCCTGGCAGTGGCCTTGTTTCTGTCACCGACCAGAGCAAGGACACAATGCCCGGCCCGTGCGGGGAACCTGGGTACCTTCCCGCCCCTCTGAAGCCAGCACGCGTGGCCGCCCGTGAGGCTGGGAGTTCCCGTCCAGGGCCCGCAGCAGAAAAAACATTATTCCGCTGCCAGGGAGGGACAGCCGAGCGGCCCTTGAGGGGGAGTGTCCCGCTGTGCAGGCTCCCGGGTGGGCCTCGGAGCCCCCACCACAGCCCTTACCCCATTTACCATCCTGATTAGAGGGCTAGAAAACCAGCCCTGAGAGGGAACTAGTTACTTAAGTGGGGGACAGAGAGGCCGAGGAAGGGCTTGGTCTCCAAGCGTCGCAAAGGTTCTGATTGCAGGCCGCACTCACCAGCCACGTCCCAGGTCAGGTCCCTGGGAACAGAGCCCGGGGCAGGGCGTCTTGACGACGGACCGTGAGGGTGGGGGTGGCTCGCAGAAGGACAGGGTGAGGATGGGGAGAAGCAGGGCTGGCAGCGAGGAGGGAGCAGCCAAAGAAGCCGGGGGTGCCCCCAAGCTTAGCCTCACGTTCGGGCGGGGCCTGGGGGTTCCGCGGTCCACGTGTTTGACACAAAGCGCTGGGCCCTTAGACAGTCATATGGGTCTCGGACCGAATGCAGGCTGCCCCCACTGAGGGAGGGGACACGTGAGCCCCAAGTCGTCATCTCTGGGGAGGCTGTTGGCCTATGCAGAGAAGATGAAGTTGGGCGTCCAGCATCTGGGGTGGGGGCAGGACCCCAGGACATCCGGCGGGACCCAGGAAGGGCTGGCCTTAGAAGCAGCGGCCAGACACCAGCAAAACCTCCTCCGTGGCATGGCTGAGAGCCCTGGGGCCCCTTCTGGCTGCCTGCTGCTATGTGGGTGGCAAGGGAAGGGCCTCCGTTCCAGCCGCTGTTGTTTTTGGTTTTGTATTTTTTTGCGCTGGGAATTGCACCAGGGCCTTTGTTACTGAGCTATCCGCCCAGACTTTTTTTTTATTTTTGGTTTTGACACAGGGCCTCACTAAGTTGCGCAGGCTGGATTCCAACTTGAGACCCTCCTGCCTCAGCCTCCCTGAATTCTGGGGTCACAGGTGTGTGCACCAACCCCAGCTTCCAGTGAGTCTCTTAACAGTCACAAGCAGGGGGTCTGGGCAGGTGCCCTCCAAAAAGAATCAATCTGAGAATGCCACTGAGAACCACAGCTTGGGACCCTGCAAGCAAGTGCCGGCCTGTCTTGGGGGCTTCCCAGCCAGCTTCCAGAAGTAGTTTAGCTTTCATAAGAGCAGCAGTGGAGAAGGATGTTACCCTGCCATGTGTGGTTTGAATGCTTTGCGTCGATTCACCCCATTTCATCTTCATGACAGCCCTCTGAATGAGGTGGCAATTTTTACTATCCCCATTTTATGGATGAGGAGACTGAGGCCTGGAGAAGTTCATTAGCTTGCTCGAGTCATACAGTTGGAAGTAGCAGAGTCAGGCTTGAACCTAGATAGTTTGATGCACAAGGACACCACTGCCACTCTACTGTCCTTGGTGGAGTTGGGTAGAGAGTACAAACAGCTGCTAGAGGAGTCTTTCGATTCTTTGGTGTGTGTTTGTTTTTTTAATAATACTGTGGATTGAGCATAGGGAACACTGAGCTACATCCCTGGCCCTTCTTATTTTTTTATTTTTGAGATCAGCTCTGGCTAAATTTCCCAGGCTGGGTTCAAACTTTCAATCCTCCTACCTCAGCCTACCACATTCCTGGGATTATAGGTATGCACCACCACACCCTGCTTAAAGGAGTGTTGTTATAAACCTTTTCTTATATCAGAATCACCTGTAGGTCACTGTTAATATACAAAATTCTGAGCCTGCTCCTGAACCTGGGGAATCCGGATCCAGGGCCAAGAGGCGGGTAGACATCTACTTGTTTAGCAGGTGTCTTGGTCCCTTTCTCGTCACTGAGACGCAATACCTGACACCTACAAGTTAAAGGAGGAAAGGTTTGCTTCAGCTCACAGTTTGTAGAGGTTTCAGTTCGTATTCAGATGGCTCCATGGCCGGCTGGCATGGCAGAGGGGCGTCGCAGACCAGACGAGAGCTGCTCACAGCAGGCATCCAGGAGAAGGAGAGATGATCGAGGGAGGAGGGGAAAGGACATGGACCCTCCCGGGCCACGCCCACCATGATCAGGCACCGCCTCCCAACATTACCTTCTGCTGTAAACTCACCGCTGGACCAACCCACTGACGAGGGTCAGGGGCCGGTAATCCAGTCATCTCCCCAAAGCCCAGCCTGTGCACACACAAGGCTTTCTAGGACATCTCAGTTCCCCGGGTGTCCAGAGCAGCCGTCCCCAGGCAACTCTGAAACCCAGAGACTCAGATGAAAGCAAATCCTGGCCCTTCTGCCTTTTACTTGTGTGACCTTGTAAACCTTCCCTAACCTTTTGGCTTCAACTTTTCATAATTCTAAAATTAAAATATCCAGGTGTGGTGGCACATACCTGTCATCCCAGCACACTGGGAGACTGAGGCAGGAGGATCTCTTGTCTGAGGTCAGCCCAGGTGACTTAGTGAGACCTGGTCTCAAAATAAAAAGTAAAAAGGTGCTAGGGTGTAGCTCAGTGTGAAGGCCTTGGGCTCAATCAGGAGTTAAAAAATAAAAAGAGGAAACCATTTCTCTTCTGAAGATATTTGTGAAGTTTAAACTGTGAATCATGGTAAATATGGTTTATTTCCCTGATTTAGGATAGACTGACTTTCTGATGGTCGAAGGTGGTCCACGTTTGGTAGACACCACACTTTTAACACTACATCAGGATCCTCTCCTGGGCTGGTGCTGCACGGTCCATCCTTTCTGGTGATGCCAGGCAGTAGTGGGCACCGCAGCTCTACAATCATGAGGGACACAGCCTTGCTCTACAGTGTGCGGTGCTGCTGGCCTGAGATGAGCCACAGGCTCTGTGTCTTTAATGCATTTTCAATTTACAATTTTTTTTTTTTTTGGTTTTTTAAGACAGGGTCTCACTATGTAATTCAGGCTGTCCTTGAGCTCACTGGTAGCTCAGGCTGGCCTCCAACTCCGGAAGATCCTCCTACCTCAACCTCTGAGTGCCGAGATTAAAGGTATGTGCTACCACACCTGGCCAATTTACAATATTTTCAACTTATGATAGTTTGATTGAGCTGTGATCCCCATCATAAATCGAGGAACGTCTGTATAGGTTTTTTTTTTTTTTCGAGGCTGGGGATTGAACTTAGGGCCTTGTGCTTGTGAGGCAAGTGCTCTAACCACTGAACTAAATCCCCAGTCCCAAGGAACATCTGTATAGATAGGCATATCTTACATATATGTAAATATGTAGAACCAAGGTTGTAGAATGAGAGACTTCCATGTGTACTTTATGCATTAAATTTAACTTTTTATAAAGAAAACATATTAAAGTTTCACATATATAAAATTTATTTAACTCAAAACAAAAATGTTAAACCAAATCATGTATAAAAAGTCCTGGGCACACAGTAGGTGCATAGTTAATCCATGGTGGCTGCTAGTAGGACCACCATCACCTACAGCTCTCTGGTGAGTGCCTGCCTGTTAGGTACAAGTCGCCATATTTTGTCTCCATCAGGAGGCAGAGAAGTACAAGATAATGTCCTCACTCTTACAGGGGCAAACAAAAGCCGAACGCCTGATGGTCATGTTTACTTTGGAGCCATGAGTGCTATAGAAAATAAGGACTTGACGGAGTTGAAATGAGAGAGAGAGATCATTTCCAGCTGGCCTTTTCAGAGGAGGTAGGGCTGGAGCGAGGCTTTGAGAAGAGGGAAAGAATTCAATAGGCAGGAAAAGGGGGAAAGAACATCCCAGTGGTGGCAGAGAGCTTGGTTCAAAGGGCAAAGGGACTTGCTAGGCATGCGCAGAAGAGGCTGAATGGACATTTGGCTTAGCACAGCCAGTCTGTGGGTCACAGTAAGGCCAGCTCTGAGGCAGGCGGAGTGGGGCCAGCAGGAGCACACCAGTTTTTAGCTCCAACCTTCCAGGTATGGCAGAGACTGAGGCCAAAGTGGACTTGTTTTGTTTTGTTTTTGTTTTTTGAGACAGGTCTCCCTATATAGTCCAGGGTGGCTTTGAATTCACTATGTAGCCCAGGTTGGCTTCAAACTCACAATGATCTTCCTGCCTCAGCCTCCCAAGTGCTGGGATTGCAGGTGGACACCGCCACACTCAGCAACCCAAAGTGAACTTTCTTAACAATTTTTGACCCTTATGGACCCAACCTAGAATAGGAAATAAAGTGGCTGCAAGCACTAAAAATTAAAATATGCTGGGTTAATTTTCGAGACCCTGGCTCAAAAAAAAAAAAAAAAACAAGTAAGTAGATAAAATAAAACAGCGATCCTCACCCTGCCTTGCCCTGGCCAAGCACACACCCGCTGCATGAGTCGGTGCAGGCGAGAGCGCGTGTGCCTGGGTACAGTATGTGCTTGTGAGCACCACAATGCGCGGTGTGCGTGGCGGCTGCTGCAGGAGTGTGCACACTGTAATGACGCGTGGTATTTCCTGGGATTGTGTGATATACTGGCTGGAGTTAGGAGTGCCGTATGTGCTAACCGCATTCCTGAAGGCTAATCTTTCTCAACAGCAGCAAAAAGGGCAGAGAAACCCCAAGAACAAAGTATGTATCCGCAGAGCACATCATCTGCCTCTGGCAGTGAGGACCTGTGCCACGAGTCAGGGTGGGGTGGAACACACAGGCCGTGTGGAAAGGAAGCCGGCCACTCAGCAGGGCCTCGAGTGGTCCAAGGTAAAGGGGGTGGGATTCAAATTCCTGCTAGTACCTGATTCCCCCAACCCTGTCAGCGAAGCACCCCACTATGGGTGTGCATTTAGCTGCTAGAAAATGTGCCCTGACATCTTCCCAGATCTGGCGCCTCGTGTGTATATAGAAGCAGAGTGTACAGAGCGAGCTAGGGATAAACACTTTTTTAAAAAGTTAAAGCTTGATTAGCTGAGCACCACGAGGCCCCGGGAAATTGAGTTTAGAAAAATTTGGATAATTGGAACAGCATATAATATCAGGGATGTTAAATACACAAGTCAGCTGAGCACACGGAGTTTATGGCAAGCTCTGATTAAAACGGAGTTTCTGATAATCAAAGTTTTAATGGCAGAGGCTCATTTGAATTTCTTCTATATAAAAAGGAGATTAGATATCATGTGCACAGAATATCTTGTGATACTTTCCATTCTTCCCAGTTCCAGTTGGGTCACATAAATGCTTTTTAGATATTTATTTCGCAAATGAGTCCTCGATCCTTTGGTCTGCCCCGAACTAGCCAAAACAGGACTTTGCTGCAGATGTGTTTATCAGATTGCACTGTAACTCTGAAGAGAGGAAAAGCCTGCCTATCGTCTAAGTGATTTCAAAATCAAAGCCATCCCAGTCGCACCAGAAGCCTAAAGCAGCCAAGAGATAGGCCAAGTTTATAAACTTCCATAATATGTTTATTGCGAGGATGGCAATTACCCAATATCCCTGCCCTCCTGGGTCTTAGACGGGAATATTTCCACAAAAAGAAATCTGTGTTTGACTGCATTTAAGCAGACATAATTCCAGATGTCTGTAATATCCCAGTGCCAGGCGTTGAGGCGGGGAGGAAGACAACGAAGCAGCTGATAATTCTGTCACAGTCTGTCCTCCTCCTGGGGTGGTGGCGGCTTATTCCTCCTCCTTCTCTCCCTAAGGGTCAGGTGGTGTGGGAGCAGTACCGCTGTGTTCACCGGCAATGCTGTCCCCAGCCACAGGCAGCCTCTCCTGTCCACCTCTGGAAACCCAAGACGTCACACCAGAGACAACATTTATTAATTGAACTGCCTGGAGTGCACCTACTTTACGCAGGGATGGAAAAGGGCAACAGGGCACAAAGGCCACTTGCTTCTGCCGTGGCAGGGAGCACATGTGGGCCACATCAGTCGGGAAGGAGTCGGGCCAGCGTCAGGGGCAGCCTCTCCTGGGACGTGCTGAGGACGGACCGCGTGTGGGTGCCCCAGCCCACTCAACCTGCCCCTTGGAACGCGACCCCTTCCCGAGCGCATGTGACAGAAGCAGGACTGCTCCATAGCCTCAGCGCTGGCATGTATTCTCTCTTCTCCTCCGGAGCTCTTCTGGCTGACATGACCCATCACAGCACCCACTGAGGGAGGCCGAGTGCTCACTCTGCATGCTGCCTGCAGTAAGAGTGACCAGCAGGTTTGGCAAGCTGAACGGGAGCCCCGTGGGTGAGCGGAACCTGAGGCTGGGGTGTGTGTGACCAGAGAGCTCGTCTTGTTCCCCTCATCACGGGCTGCGGAGGGCCTTAGAGCCTGGAGCTCTGGCCTCGTCACTCACAACCAGCAGAGCAGACAGCGAGGGCAAAGAAGGCCCTCTGTGGGCTCTGCCCCAAAGCCTGTGAGGTGGGACACACACTAAGGTACACGACACCGGGGATGGGAGGGGTGAATCCTTCCACCCGGGGTTCACATGTGGGCATCTGAAGCCCCGACGCCCCCAAACCTGCCTCATTTGGAAATGGGGCCTTTGAAGAGGGGTTAAAATAAGGTCCTTAGGGTGGGCCTGAATCCCGTGTAACCAGTGTCCTTCTTAAAAGGGCACATGCACAGAGAGAAGAAATAGTAAAGAGCCATATAAAGAGAACATGGCCATCTACAAGCCAAAGACTGATCCAGGTCCTACTACCCTCAGAAGGAACCGGCAAGGCTGTCATCCCAGCCACTTGGGAGGCTGAGGCAGGAGGATCGCTTGACCCTGTGAATGTGGGGCCAGCATGGGCAACATAGGGAGATTTTGTCTTAAAACAAAAACAAATTAAAGAGCTGGGGATGCAGTTCAGTGATAGAGTACTTGACTAGCATGTGTGAGGCCCTGAGTTCAACCCCCAGTACCTCCAGAAAATTAAACAGCTGGACCTGGTGGCAAACGCCTGTAATCACAGCACCCAGAAGGCTGAGGCAGGCAGATTGCTGAGAGTTTGAGGCCAGCCTGGCCTATATAGCTACAGTGACTTCAAGTCCAGCCTGCACTGCATAGGAAGACCCTATCTCAAAAAAACAAAAACAAAAACAAAAACAAAACCCAACTAATACAGATAGGAACAAAGCCTCAGAACTTCAGAACCCCTGTTTATATCACTGTGATAGAATGGTTTACTGATCCTAAATTCTTACTCACCTAGGACACAGTTAACACCCTTTCCCATGTGCCTTTGCAGTGCCTCCCCCTGTGGCTGGGATATCCTTCCCCGCCTCACTGACGTTGGTCTTGACCAAGCATCTTGCTTTGCCTAGGAAACATCAGCAGCCGCGGCTGAGAGCAGGCCTTCACAAGCTGCCTGGTGCAGGTCACCATCACCAGGAGAAGAGCACATCCTGGTAGCTGCGGTCATGTCGGTGGGGCGCCAGACCTGCACAAAACCTGACTTAGAGCCGAGTTCACAGACCTGTAGCCAGAAATGGCAAAGCCTACACCCCTTCAGGACCACAAACAGGGGAAAGACATCTACGGTTGTAAACTGCTGGGGTTTATGGTATTTGTTATGCAGCATCATTGGAGCAGTAGCTGACTGCTACAGTCACCAGCAATGACCATACAGATCTTGCCTGCTCCCTGGTTCAGGCTGTATGGCAGTGCTCAGCTTCCAGTGTGGCTGGCAAAGAATCCCAAGGGAAGGTGAGAGTCTCAGGACTCAGAGGAGACATGGGCAGCACCCCCTCATGTGATACTTCACTTTCAGCAAGTGGCTGTTACAAGTTCCATGTTGAGTGGTTTGCGCATTGTAATGTCCAGCTCTGACTAATCATCACAGAATGGGCAAGAGAAGCTGGGCATGGTGGCACACACCTGTGAGTCCAGAACTTTGGAAAGCTGAGGCAGTATGAACAAAAGTTCAAGCCCAGTCTGGGCAATTTAGTAACTTACCAAGACCTTGTCTCAAATTAAAAAATCAAAAAGGACTGTGTATGTAGCTCGCCGTAAAGGCTTTGGGCTCGATCCCAAGCACTGGAGGGGGGAGGGGAAGAATGGGCCAGGGAGATGGCTCAATGGCACTTGTCTGAATTGCCAGCTACTTGGCAGACCAAGGCAGGAGGATCTTCAGTTCAAGGCCAGCAGGGTTAACTGGACTCTGTTGCAAACTTCTGAAGATAAATGAAAGCTGGACATGGTGATGCACACCTGTGATCCCAGCACTCAGGAGGCTGAGAAAGGACAATCATCTCAAGTTCAAAGCCAGTCTGGGCTACATAGTGAGTTCAACGCTGGTCTAAAATACATAGTGAGACCCTTTCTCAAATATAAAGAAATCAGACTGGGGATGTGGTTCAGAGCTCTTGCCAAGCATGCACAGGCTCTGGTTCCATCCCGGGTACAGTGAAAAAGTGGGGAGGCAAGGGGCTTCACGTGGGTCCTGTGCTGAAGCCTGGGGAGTGAAGTGATGTTGGGGTTGTGGCATTAGCAAGAAAGAAGCCAGCAATGCTGACGGTTCAGTCCTGCGAGCCTCGCTGGGAGTCACAAGGCAGATCTCACCAGCTCCGACGAGCGCACACTTTAAAACTTTCCAAATTCCTAAGCAGGTCATCTGAAAAGTGAATTTTCAATCTCTATGAACAATGGACAGACATATAGCCTAATGATCTAGAAGAAAAGATTAGCACAATGAATATAATTTTAAAATAAATAAATATAGTTGTCCCTCCATATCTTCAGGGGCTTGGTGCCGGGACTCCCTCACAGATGCCCAAATCCCCCAGACGTTCAAGTCCCTTCTGTAAAATAGCATCCAATTTGCACAGAATGCACACACGCCCTCCCATATACTCGAAACCCTCTCTAGGCAACTCAACATACCTAATATAATGCAAATGCTACAGAGAGTTGCCATACAGTGTTGTTTAGGGAATAATAACAAAGAAAAAGTTTGTATGTGTTCAATACGGGTTCAATTTTTTTTCTTGGATATTTTTGATCTGAGGTTGGTTGAATCCACAAATGTAGAACTTGCAGATACGGAGAGTGAACTGTATACTGTGTACGTATCATGGGGAGGGTGCTAGAAACGTTCTCTGTTTAGGGTTGAGGACAACTGAGAGTGATCGCATTGTATCAGATTTCTTGCAGGGGGTACTGAGGACCAAGGTAGGGTCTTGCTAAATTGCTAAGGTGCCCAGGCTGCGCTTGAACTTGCCATCATCCTGCCTCAGCTTCCAGGGTGCTGGGCTCACAGGCGTGCACCACCACACCCAGCTCCAAATAGGTTTCGTAACATGTTGGCTGAATTGATTTTTCTCTGAGCCCTGAGGAAATGCGCTGGTCACAGTGAGAAAGACCTATCCCCAGGGACCGCAGTGGGCGGGGGGGATCTGGGCTCACCGGGGTGTCACTGTGTACGCCGAGAGGAAATGTGGCTTGACCTGGACGCTCCGGGCAGAGAAGGCACCCCGGGACCCTCACAGAGCACTCCAAAACCCTGCCCTGCCACACCCTGCAGGCGCCAGCTCCAGCAGCCCCACCCGGGCTCCAAGGCCACTGATGGCCGCTCACAGCCGGAAACCGTTCCCACTGCTGGCCTCCTCGCCCTCCATTGAACAAGTCTTTCTCAGAGTTCATGCCCAACCCTGATTAAAGGACAGTGACAAATATTCCTGACCACACCGTCCACCCCAGAAAGTACATTCCTGCCCTGAACGCCTGAACTATGTTTCTTGGTTTGTTTTTTTTTACACTACTAGGGATTTAACCCAAGGCCTTCCCACTAAGCTACATCCCTAGTCCCACCACCACCACCTTTTTTAAATTTTGAGAAAGGGTCTTGCTGAATTGCTAAATCACTCAGCCTGGGCTCAAATTTGAGCCTCAACCTCCTGCCTCAACCTCCCCAGAATGCTGGGATTACAGGCATGCACCACCACACCCAGCTGAATTGTGTCAGTTCTCTGCCATTTACCGTACTGAAGCTATTTATTGGTCTTCGCATATTGTTACTTAAAGTTAAGCAAGTGTGTGTTGTTCTAGATTAAGAATTGGGCCAGAGAGCAATTAGGCAAGAAGAAGAAATAAAAAGAATACATATAGGAAAGAAATAACTCAAATTATCACTATTCGCAGATGACATGATACTCTACATTGAAGACCCAAAGAGATCCACCAAAAAGCTCCTAGAATTAATAACCAACTTCAGCAAAGTAGCAGGATACAAGATCAACTTGCAAAAATCATTAGCATTTGTATATACCAACAATGAACAAGATGAGAAGGAAATTATGAAAACAATACCATTCATAGTTGCTTCAACAAAAATGAAATAGGAATTAATCTGACTAAAGAAGTGAAAGACCTCTACAAAGAAAACTATAGCACTCTGAAAAAAGAGATTGAAGAGGATACCAGAAAATGGAAAGATGTCCTTTGCTCCTGGTTAGGTAGAATCAACATTGTTAAGATGGCCATACTTCCAAAACTGTTACACAGATTCAACACAGTTCCAATCAAAATACCAACAGCATACTTCACAGATCTAGAGAAAACAATCCTAGAATTTATATGGAAACAGAAGAAGTCTCCAATAGCAAAAGCAATATTGAGCAATAAAACCAAAGCAGGTGGCATAGCAATTCCAGACTTCAAGCTATACTACAAAGCAACAGTAATAAAAACGGCTTGGTACTGGAATAAAGATAGACACGTAGACTAAGGAAACAGAATCGAGGGCACAGAAACTTCTCCAGACATATTCAGATATATTATCTTTGACAAAGGATCCAAATACATACATTAGAGGAGCAACAGCCTATTTAACAAATGGTGTTGGGAAAACTGGTTGTCAGTTTGTAGAAGAATGAAACTGGACCCACATCTCTCACCATATACTAAATTAAAATCGAAGTGGATCAAAGTTCTAAACATTAAGACAGAAACATTAAACCTTCTGGAAGACAGAATAGGTAAAACACTTGAAGACATAGCAGTAGGAAAGGACTTCCTAAACAGAACCTCAATCGCACAGGGAATAACAACAAGAATCAACAAATGGGACTACATTAGACTAAAGAGTTTCTGTACAGCAAAACAATCGATTAGTAGGGTGAAGAGAAAATCCACAGAATGGGAAAAAAAATCTTGGCTAGCTACTCCTCAAATAGAAGACTAATATCTAGATTGTATATACAAAGAACTCAAAAAAATTAAACTACCTAAAATCAATAACCCACTCAAGAAATGGGCCAGAGAAATGAACAGATACTTCTCAGTGGAAGAAATACAAATGGCCAATAAACATATGAAAAAATGTTCAACATCTATGGCTATGAGAGAAATGCAGATTAAAACAACTCTAAGATTCCACCTTACCCCAGAAAGAATGGCAATCATTAGGAAGTCAAACAATTACAAATGCTGGCGGGGCTGTGGTGAAAAGGGAACCCTCCTACACTGTTGGTGGGAATGCAAACTAGTACAACCATTATGGAAATCAGTGTGGAGATTTCTCAAGAGTCTGAAAGTAGAAATATCCCATATGA
>PVJO010004569.1:0-108186 GCA_004026905.1 Hystrix cristata | reverse complement strand
TGTAAGGGCTTTTCCAACCTAACCAACTACTTGTTATTCACAGTAGTCACAACTCTTGCAGTTTGAGGTACAGCAGCACAACCAGCACAGATTTCTCTTCCCTTCTTCACAATTTCTTGGGTAGATTGGTTCCTACTGTAGATTTGAGCAATCTCAGTATATTTTTTCTTTCGTTAGGTCAAAAACTTTCATCTTTTCATTTAAAGGAAGCACTTCATGACTTCTCTTTGACATATCCAAACTGCCAGTGTGGTGTCAGTGCTGGGATTCAGCTGTGCATAAGCTCGCTGCCCTCAGGGAGGCCACATTCTGGTGCAGTGAGACAGACAGTAAACACACACGCAACACCATGCCACACTATGTGATATAACCCAGTGCAGCTCAGCTGGCGGGTCACGATACAGCATCACAACCATTAAAACCCACGTGTCCACACCTTGACCATCTCTTCAAATGGTGAGTGGCCTGTCCTAGAAACAGTGAAGATCCCGAGCAGGGTGGGAGAGCTGGGCATCCCAAGCCTGGAGCACCTACATCCTCTGACCCTGGAGGAGCCCCATGGGGACTGCAGCAAGCCCTGCTCTCTATTTCGTCTCTATTTCCAATACAACTGTTTTGTGTCAATTTGTTGTTCTCTATTTCTGACCCCATGAAGTCTTTAATTTCACTTGGGATACCTGATGGGCTGGAAGTACAGGATTTCATTTTAATTTTTAATTTAATTGAAGAAACTTCACGCTATTTTTCTGTTTATATAAATAATTCATGCTTCTTATTAAAAAGTTAAGCATTGCAAAAAGTACTAAATGGAGGACGGTGAAAAGCCACAGGATCCTAACACCTACGGATAACGGATAATGTCCACAGTGAACAGTGTTAAGCACTGAGGACGGATCCAAGTTTATACGCATATCATAGTACGGGGATTACACACATGTTTTTAATGAGGTCATACTGTCTGGTGACGGATTCTTTTTCACTGAACATCTCTTTCAGCACAATATATAAGCACATCCTCTTTGTAAAGACTACGCAGACCATCTTACTGTTTGGAGGTGCTATCGTTTATCTAATCAACTGGTGCAGAATAGTGTATTGATTAGACACCTTCACTTCTTAGTCATGAAATATTTTTATATCTTTAGCCATTTTGAGACCAGAATATGTATGTTCCCATTGTTGTTGAAAGTGCACTTTGAGTATTTAGAAAATGAATGGGCTCTCTTAGCAGCTGGGCTGTTGTATAACATGCCTATATGGAAGAAATTCCTGATGTAATAATAGACAGGAAAACTTGGAAGAATAAACAACTCTCGAGAAGAAAAGGCAAGTGTTACAATTCTATGATGGAAAAATATCCAACACAGTCATCGAAGTATGTGGCAGGTAACTTGTGGCCTAGAGGCAAACTTTTCTAGACGTTAACCAAAGAAACCCGATTTCTAAGGATTCTGTTGTGATAGAAGCCTCCACAGGCAGGATGGTGATGTTCCGGCAGAAGCAGCAGACACACGTAAGAGTGCGGATGTGTGAGCGCTTCCTGTGGATACAGCCTGGTATTGGCCATCGGAAGTCAGAAGATGTGAACCGCGCCCTCGAGCTACTCAGACAGAGGAACCAAAACAGCCTCGCAGGTTCTCGCACTCATACGTGGTGTGAGGGATCTTACTGGGGTGACAAAATGTTCTAAATAGGAAGCCACGTTTTGGCGATCGTTGTACAGCCCATACATTTACTAAATTCACTATAGATCATTCATTTGCACGCTTGAAACGAGTTACTCAATAAAGCTGTAAGAAATGGAGGGATGCATGGTACAGAGGACAGAATGACCTCCGCGACTCAGTGTAGGCAGGCTCTGGGGAAGGTCGAGCACACTCACAGGCAGCGGGCAGGCAGCCCGAGCCTCACAGCTGTGCCAGGGAAGCTGGCACAAGAGAGGGGTGCCAACAAATTCTACAGTTGCAAAGTTGCAACCGAACAATATTAAATGCCACCTTGTTCATACGATATTTCTATTTTCAAACTTCGTGAGTCTCCCAAATATTTCTGAGCTCCAGGAGACAAAGGCAATACCACCGTGTAAGGAAGCAGAGGCAGCTCCGGACTTGGAGCAGGGCTGCACGGACTCTGCTCACGGAGCCCTAGGGAACCTGAGGTGAGGGCTGCCCCAGCCAGAGAGAGTTTACAAATTTTCTGAGGAGGACACTGGCCCCGGGAGTCAGGATAGCTGCCTCAGGCCACAGAATCACATCTCTGTGAGGCACATCTGAAAGGCAGCACTCAGGCTACTCTTCCCCTCCATTCTCCCTCAGTTTGTAGGAGAGCGAGAGCCATATGAACATCTAACCAGGACTTTGGGAGAAGTAAGACGCTGTATTTGAAGCTGTTAGATAAATCTGTTGCTTAATAGCACAAATTAGCTTTGGCTGCTTTTCACAACCATCGACCCAAGCTGTCACATTTGCCTTTTCCCTTTCTGGCACACGTTCTTTCTTCCATGTCTTCTCAGGAAGACGTAGTGGTAATAAATAATAATTCTGAATGGCCTGCAGTGATGTGGTGAAGCCTGATTTTTACTTTGGAGTTGAACAACTGAGCTTCAATTCTCAAACTGCTTCCCTGGTGTGGGAAAGTCAAGGTCTGAGTCTCTACCACTTTCTAGATCTATTCATCCTTTGACAGAGCCCTGCACAGGGCAGCGAGGGGGCTACAGCTAAGTCTCAATGACAGATTCATCTCCACCAGCTGGATCTGCTTTCATATCATGTCATCTGCTATCCGAAGGGTACACAATAGGAGAGGGTCTGAAGTCTCCTGGTAGGCTGGACCCAAGGGCCAAGTCCTCCACTGTGTGCTGCCTGCTCCCCACGGGAGCCATGCTGAGGCCAGCAGTCCCCTCCTCTTCCTGGGAAGAGGCACTGTGCATCCATCCCGCTTGCAGCTCGCCCAGGTGTGCCCACCTATTTCACTTCCCTACCCGAGTCTGCCCTTCCACCGCGTCTTAGATCAAGAACACCGCCCAGGAAATGACTGCCCAATGTCCCCTCCTCCCGACCTGCCTTTCTCTCTGTGTGGATAGCGGAAGAGCTGGTAGCACTCGGGTCCAGGGAGGGAAGCCTTCGGTGGCCACAGATCCCGTTGGCTGTGTTCGCTGCTGCAGCTCCAGGGTTCATTTAAAAACTACGGGATGAACGAATGGCTACAGCAAAGATAATAAGACTGATTCTTAAATCACCTGCCCGAATGGATGTTGTTATAATTTCTGTCACTTCAAAGCAGTCACCTGGGCAGGCGAGTTTTTTATTCCCACAATGCCTGGTCAGCTCCATGTTTCTAGAATTCTTCTTGGGCAACTGTGCCATTTCATCTCCTAGGGAGGGGTGGTGGGTGGGGATTCCCAGGTAGGAATGGATCTGGATCCAGAGGAGTCCAAAGTCACTCAGAGGAAGCCTCCAGCAGAGTGGCTGGCTGCTGGAGCAACAGAGAGAGCTGATTCAGGATCAAAACCCAGCTCAGCTCCTGGCATCTTTGTGCGCATCCTCCTGGCTCTCAAGAAGAAAGAAACTGAAGGAGTCCTTGAGAGAGGACATTATCATTAGCCTGAATACTCAGCTTCTCAAGATTACCATCGCAAAAGATGGCAAGTGGTTCCTGAATGCATTAAAAATACCCTCAAAGCTGGGCTTGGTGTTGCACATGTGTAATCCCAGCACTCCGGGAGGCTGAGGCAGGAGGACAGCAATTTCAAGCCCAGACTGAGCAATTTAGCAACTTCAGGAGACCCTGACTCAAAAAGCAAACAAACAAACAAACAAAAAAGGTGGGAGGAACACTGGATTCAATCCTCAGTTTCAGGACAGGAACTTCAAACGTGAATATTTCTTCCTAAACTCAGTCTAGCAACTAACATACAGAACGAACTAAACTGCTACCCACTGACCTAATTTTATCTGCAGCAGTGACAGAACACTAGTTTGGTTCCACGAAAATACAAACTTCAAAGCAAATTTGAGACTTTAAAAATCCCAAGCTTATATAGAAGAACAACAAAATAACGCAATAGCGGGAGGCATGAGAAAATGCACGACTCCCACCTCCCTCTCAGGAGGAAGGAACGTGTGCGGAACTTTGAAAACACGGTCTCTCAAGAGGGATTTCAAATAACGCTGGGAGAGAAAGGAACACAGTATGTCGCTGGAGTTTCTTATAATTGTGTCTCTCTGGCTCCCCACAAGAACCAGCAGTAGAGTCAGAATTACTCTGGATGACTTTCAAGAAATTAAAAGAAAGCTTGAAAAAAAAAACAAACAAAAGAACAGGGGTCACCGTGTTTACCTAGTTCGGACAGCTGGTTGTTTTGTAGCTAGAGGAGTAACGTGGAAAGACTTCCAAAGTTCCAGGGAAGGCCCATGTGCCAAGAAAATGCCTCAGGTTGGCAGAAGGTAGAAATCCTGTATTGGGTAAATATTTAGCAACAAGGAAGAATTTTTAACACTAATATTCCATTTGCAGTAGAATACGTTTTATGGTCTGAAATCTCCTTCCCCATTCTGTTTTACAAGTGATGATAAAAATCAAAACACAATCACCTGTCACAGATGGATCCCGCACCTTTGAAGCTGTATTTCCAAGGAGACAGCTTCCTAAATTACAACGGGGAGGGAACTGGCAGGAGGAAGCAAGCTCTTCCTACCATCCCGGTACTGGGCTCCAGGCACAAAGACCAACGGCTGCTGGTACAACCACAAAAACTGCTAGAATCATCTTTCATTATTCCTGTCTGCACAACAAACAGCTCCATCTGGAGCTCAGTGGTTAACTCCAGCCAAAATCTGAGAGAGAGAAAGAGTGCTCTGCTCTGCCGAGGCCCCAGCTAGCACCCTGCCTAAGGCAGAAAGGCAAGCCATGGATGGCACCCACGCCGCCGTCTAGAGGCCCCCCTGCAGGGCTGGCTTTGTGCAGGACACTGGGCTATGCGTGCTGGTGGCCACAGAAAACAGAAATTCTGGACTCTCCTCTAAATGAGCATATAGTGCAGGTGGGAAGAGAGGAAATCTGCAGATGCAATATGTAGTAGAAAGTGAACAGTGGTGCTCAGAACTGAGCAATGGCACTGTGCTGAGTTCCTGTGAGGTCCTCTAGTCCACCTGCCTCCTTCCCTGGACCATCCTTGGAGGGTGACCCTGCACTAGGAGTCCAGTGCCTTTGCCTGGAGGAGATCTTCCATTCCTCCAAAAGTGTCACTGGTCTTCCCTACTCCAACCCTGAAAGGCAGATGCTCAGAGCCTGGGCCCCTACTCAGTGGCCATCACAAACAGAGCTGCTGTGTGCTGGGGTCGTGGGAGTGGTCATTAGCTTGTCCCCAAGGAAGAAAAGATACTGAATGGACACTGTGTCTTTGCACCACCATGACTGGGCCAGCTTTCCCTGCTGCCTGGCTTTGCATGCTCCTCCATCCAAGGTTTGAGTTCAAGTGTCCTTGTTCACAACACTCTTCAGCTACTCTTCATAAGGATCACTAGTGCTATACCTTTGACTTGCAGAGGCTTTCCACTCAGGTGCTTTGCTTTCTGCAGCTGCGTAAAAGCTCTGATGAGCTGGTCTTGGCCAGGTGACCTTCGTGTAGGCCCTATCTAGGTGCACACAGGCGAGTCAACCACCAGGCACCGGGCTGGGTGGCCTGGGAAGACAGGCTCGGCCTGCATGGTGTTATCTAAGCAGGCCCCGGGTACTTTAAAAATTAAAAACAAAACACTTGGGAAAATGAGTTTCTGCACTGCTGACTCAGATGGGCGGTGTGCCTGTCCAGATGGCGTGGATCCGGCAGGTCAGGCTGTGTCATAAAGCCAGGATTTGGTTGGTTTGTTCCAGGCGTGAGAGTCAGAAGGCACAGACTCTGAAACACCAAAGCCCCCATTCTCTTCCACCTCCTGCAGCTCTGTGATCATCCCTAGAGCACCGCACAGTACCTGGCACTGAATGAAGACTGAAGCATATTTGTTTAAAGAATGAAAGCATGTCCAACTAATCCAAGGGAAGGAGTTAACAATGAGTGTCTCATGGAGGCTGGGCATCTTCTGTTCTGTGTGAATATCAGTGTCATCTATGTATCTGTATACCTTCTACCACTAAGATGTGATGGGACATCTGTGTGTACCACACAAATACAGAAGGAGGATGGTTAGAAAAGCCTTCTTCATGTAAGCAAAGTGCTTCCTTCTCAAACTGTCAAGAGACAGCTTTCTGATATACAAATTTTGTGGATTTGTAGCATTAGGATGCAATGACCAGAAGATTACTAAAAAGTTACATTAAATGCAATGGCATTCTTAAATGAACATGCCACATTTAATAACTAGGGGGAAAAGACATTTAACAAAACAGCCACTCCACAGGGATTGTGATGGTTAAATTTAATTTCCAACTTGATTGCTTAGGAGCTGCCCAAGTGATTACTGAAGCACACTTCTGGGTATGTCTGGGTGGGTCATGGAAGGACAGTCTTGGGTACTATATCTAGTCCCTGGCCCTTTCTGCTCTAGTGCTGTTCCCCTGCTCTGCTTCCCAGCCCTCATGAACTAAACAGTTTTGTTCCACCATGCCCTTCCACCATGTTTCTGCCTTGGAGCCGGCCAACCATGGACTAAATCCCCTGAAACTGTGAGCAAAAGTATATCATTCCTTCTTTAAGTTATATATGTTGGGTATTTGGCCCTAGAAGTGGGAATGCTGACTAACATAGGGATCATATTGAATTTAGGGATGAGAAGCACTAAGAAAAACTCTTTTAGACTCTCCCTGGTGAAGTAAAGACAAGAAACTTGTCCAAAGATACATTAGCAAATGGTGGAACCAGGACTAGGATTCCAATCTTCTCATTTCCTGTTTCTACACTCTGTCACCCATACGTAGAATCCTTTTACTACAATGCTAGCCACAGATGATGCATCATACGATGTCATCAAAATGAGAGTTCCACTATTTGAAGCCACTGAAGCCATTTAATGGTCATCTGTTTACAATCCCTTTCTAGGGGTCATTCCTATCACTATTGGAGCAGAAGGATTTATCTCCCGTGTTCCAACACCCTTGATGGCACACTTGAACAACTGCCCCATTTCTCCATCTGCTTTATAGCAAAACTGCTTGGAAGAGCTGCCTCTACTCCCTGCCTCAGTTTCCTCTGGCCTCCGCCATCTTGTCTCCATCTTACTGAACCTCTCTCACTATTCAGGTGATAATTCTCTCCTTCACAAGCCACTCTGCCTGTTGAGGAATTGCTCACCCCCAGTTCTCCTTCCTCGATGGCTGCTACACCTGTTTCCTCTGGGGATCCTCCTCACCTGCTTCCTGACCCCCCAGGTGCCTGGGCACCCACTTCTGTGGTTCAGACAAGCTTCTGCTCTCGTGCCCTTGTCCCTCACCCTGCTAACCCACCCCAGTCCTTGGATTCCTAACCTGTGTGTCTTGTGCTTCCCAGTTCCCTCTACTTTGATACCAAAAAAGTGTGCTGAGGTCGATACAGTTCAATCTGTGCTCTTGGTTTCCACCACACCTCTTTTTCCGTAATCTTCCCCACCTCAGTTCATGGCAACTTCATCCTTCCAGGTTTTTAGATCGAAACCTTGGTTTTGTCTTGACCTTTCTTTTTCTTTCTCACTGAACATGCGGTCTACTAGCAAATCCCATCAGCTTGACCTTCAAAATGATCCTGAATCCAATCTCCCATGACCATCACTGCTACCATTCTGGACCAGCCACTGTCCTCTCTCATTTGACTCATACGGGTGGCCTTTTGCTTCTACCCTGTTCTCTGACAAGTCTCTTCTCCCTATGACAGGCAGAGTGATTATTTAAAAACACTAAACAGGTCATGTCGCTCTTCTGCTGAAAACTTCTAGTGGCTTCCTACTCTCTGAAGACTAAAACCCAAAGTCCTCCAGAAGCCTATGAGATCCTGTGTGATATGGCCCATGGTTCCCTCCATGACTCAGTTTCCCTCTTACTTACTCTAGTCTAGCTATGATGAGTCCTTAATAGTTCTCCAAACGAGCCCAATGGGTTCCTGCCTCAGGACCTTTGTACTTGATGTTCTCTAAGCGTGTCTACTCTAGTCCATGGTAGCAATACCATTCCCTCATTTGTACAGTCTTTGCTCAACTGTCATTTCAGTGAAGAGGTCTCCCTGGCTGCCCAAACTTAAATAATACATGCCCCATCATACCCTCACCCTGCCTTGTTTTCTCCTTAGCACTTATTGCTGTTTGACATTTACATAATTATTGGTTTATTTGTTTTTTACATCCCTCCATTAATATATAAATTTTGCACAAATGGGGAACTATCTCTGCTTTGTTTATTGACACATCAAAAGGCAGCACATAATGGGCCCCGGGCTGAATGGGCTTGCCACCTGCCACCCGCCTTTTTAAATAAAGTTTTATTGGAACACAGCTCCATCCATTCACCCATTCATCCATTGCTGCTGGGGCTGCCTCTGTGCTACAAAAGACATAACTGAGTGGTCACACAGACACGATGTGGCCTACAGAGCCTGAGACAGTCACCACCTGGCCCTCTGCAGAACAAGCTCGCTGACTCTGGGACATCTGTTTAAAGCCCAGAACAAAGAGCAAGGACACAGCAGAGGCACTGAACACTTTTGGTTGATGAATGAATAAATGAATGAACAGAAGAAGAAAGAAGCAAAGAAGTGAGGTTAGGAAATATATCCTATGGGCATCTACGCCGCTACTACCCATGTATAGCAAAATATTAATACAGAGATTTGAGTTTAACAGAAATCCAAATATGGAGAAAAGATCCTTTATAATTCTGTTTCCTCAGATTTGGGAATTGTGTGTGAGAAGAGCAGATACAAACACTGCTGGCCTAGGTGACATTTAAGCTTAGGGAGGACTTCACTACCCGGGGGGCTTCCGTCTGAATACACAAGCATACACACACCGAAGCTATCACCGCAGAAACCAGAACCTTTCCCCTTTCTTCTTTTAATTACTCATGCCGCGTTTGGGTTTTCCATCTCCTCTTGGGCACAGAGACAGCCTTCCTCAGAACTGGGGGTCCTTACAGTGTGACGACCGAGCATCATGGAGACGTTGCAAAGGCCCTGCAGTGCAGACGTCTCCAGGGGCGGGTTAGAGAACACCATAAAACGAAGAAAGAGGATTCGCTTTGCAGGATGGTATTTAAGAAGCACTAACTCTGCCAGGCAGAAAAAGAGAAAGCAAGGAGATCAGAGTCAGAAGCACCCTGAGTGGAGCCTGTCTGCCGGATGCCGGCCTCCACAGACCCCGCGGAGCTTCTCCACCAATATGTCTGTGACTGCTCCAGAAATTTACACTTTACTGGCAACGCTGGGTCTCAGGAGACACAGCTCTGAGCATTTGCTCTGTTCCTTCCACGCTTAACTTTCTTGCAGCATCAAAGGCTCTGGCCCCTCCTGGTGTTTGACCAGCTGGCAACGAGGCTGTGGACGAGCACCTGCACCCCACACGCATGCGCACAGCATTCCTGGTGTTTCAAGGACTGGGCTGCTCAAGGTAAAGTGAGGGCCCCAGAGCGCCAAGATAAAACTTAAAATACTTCAAACTAACAGCATTTAGCGATCCAAAAGCAAAACAGACACACATGCTCCTTTTGGCTCGCAAGTGTGCGGAGGCTCTGTTTTCCCAGGCTTGGGTATTTTCCAAAGATCTGTCCTGCCTCGCTGTCTCAGAGAAGTTCCTGGAGTTTCAGAGTTTGATGGGGAACAAGGCAGGAGAAGGCTGCTGGGAACCTGAGCCCAGGCTGACCTTCTCTTTTCTTGGCATGTCTTTAGTAAAGGATAGTGGTGCGTAAAAGCCATTACTTGCAAAAGGGAAAAAGACAAGGAGCAGAGATTTACACGCAAAAGCTTCACAATTTACCCAACTGCAACAAGACAATGAAAGTTTTCTTCAATCCTGAAGTCTGCAAATTGCAATGCATTATGGACTATCCCCAAGTCCTCTCTACTGGCCTTGGTCCTGGCTCTGGAGATGTGAATGGCTGTGCTTGCCCCCACCTCCTCGGAAGCCTGCCCATTCCGGGGGGCCCCTCAGTGCTGTCAGTGAGCAGGGACGCCTGGCAGACAATGATAAAGGGAGGGCACAAATGTAAATTCTGCAGTTTTGGCGCCAGTAGCTACCCTGCCATGCGAGCAAACTTGGGCCTCTGCCAGGGCGCCATGGAGTTCTACTGATGTGAGGGCAAAGGGTCACAGGACACGAGGGTGCTACCATCAGCCTCATGCTGTTCTAAGAACTCAGTCCCACTTGGTCACTGATGAAATATGTGTCGTCTTCTTAAGAAAACAATATTGTTGTTGAAATCATCTGCAGTAAGACATTTAGCCTGATTGTCTTTCTAGAATCCAGGCCTTCTTTGTGATGTGGAGGATCTGATTTGCAGAAACTTCCAAAGAGGGCGGTTTTGTCAAGAGATCATCCTGATGAAAGAAATCAAGCTGCTTTTCTAAGATCTTCTGTTCTTGCTCTGGTAGCACATGACAGGACCCTCAAGGAAAGGGAAAGTGATTCAAGAGGGTCTCCTATGCCTGACTGGGAGTGAGCAGGAAGCCAGCATCTTATAAGTACCTACTACGTGCTGAGTACAGGCTTCATCAGTCCTACGTCATGCAGCGCTCTTAGGTGTACTGAAGTGTTCTGTAAAAGTACTCCAGGAAAACACCCAGGTGAACCCTGCAGATCCTCACTGAGAAGCAAATCTTTGCCTCACCAGCTGCCCTGGCCTGGATGATTAAAACACAGGGTTTATTTGCCCCTCAAGGCTCCCTGAGGAACTGGGATAGCGCAGGACTGGGATCAATCAGATCCAAGCCCACATAGCCCAGAGTTGGCAGGACTTTATCCTCCACAACATTTCCCCTTATACGAGTGGGACTTTGGTGACACGCCGCAGGTCTGCAGTCTCCAGCACCTTAGCAACCATCTGGGGGGAGGGATGTTCTTTGTGTGCTTGGCATGCACATGTCACCCTGTCACACCTGTGCAGGCCCCCGGTCTGTGCAAGTCACAGCACAGAAGGGAAATGACAGATCCAAGGCCTGTAGTGCATCCCTGCAGAGCCCAGAAACAGCAAAGACTACACAGTGTAGGAAATCACACCTGCTTGTACTGCATACTGGTTTGATATCAGAATAACAGCCTGTGCAGTCTTAAGAGGTTCTGGTTCTCAATTCTAATCTCATGCTACCTGTGTGTAGAGAAAAAGCTGTAGTAGGCGTGCAACGGGAACTTTCTTCTGTAGAATAATGTGGACTTGATTCACCCAACCACTTTTTATTTTGGGATCTCAAGTGAGAATATATCAAATGGAATTGTACTGCCCTAAAATTCAGACCATACCTTTAAATTACATTTTTTTACTCATATGTCCGTCATGAGTGCATTCTAAGTTATCGCAGTTTGGAAACCCATTATAATCTGGTAAGGAGACTGTATTATCAAGTTTCCTTCTTTGTGAATATGTTCTGCCACCTTCTTTTGTCTGCCCGCTCACTCTGGAACTCCACCACTGCAGTGATCTATGAGAAAACTCTAACTGTAGTTTCTTAAACTGTTTGTCTCTTGTTGAGTGTTTGTACACAGCAGTGACTTTGGGACCCTCTGAGATTTTACTCATCTACTCTTACTTACATCCGGGCTCATGTTCTATGAGGGGGTCACAGAGGCGGGAAGAGCCGGAGAACAGAATGACTGCATGTGGCGGAGCTGGTTCACCTGCTGCTAATCAGACCCTGGCTAAGCATTCCCAGTTCTAATCGACGTGCAGCCCGATAATGGGAAGCAAAGCGAGTACAGCAGAGAGTCGCAGTGGTGGAGTCTATGCATAATGCAATTATTCATCACTACCTCCCTGCCACACTCGCACGAAGCAGCCATTTATAAATTTAAAATAATAGCACAGAAGTGGATTCCACCTGCTTTGGTAAGGACAGACTGGTTCGAAAATTATACCCAAATCTCCAAAAATTACCCATAAAGACTACAACTATTAATGATAGGAAGGTTATCTTAGAAAGGATAAAACTTTACTCCCTCCTTATTCCTTTTCCCTTTTTACATGGGAGTCTCATCAGAAGTTCCACAGGGCAGGAAAAGGGGGACATTTTCACTTCTCTTCAGGTTTCCAGCAGGTATTTAAAAGTTATAAAAAAGAGTGGAGATGAAAAGCTTTTCTGCCGTCTCTTCTCCCACTGAATATGTGCAAGACTTCAGAACTCTTTAGAAAACGTCCAGTTCTTCCCACACACTCCAGAAATTCTGGGAGTTCGAATCAGTTTAAACGAGGTGACTAAGAAGAGCTTGCATTCACCTTGAGCACTCTACTCTGCTTGCACATTCTCCACACAACACCCCACAGATACTGAGCGAGCACCGAGTCTCAAATTGTGCACAGGCTGGGTGTGTTATGCAAGGAGGTGAAGTTTGGGCTCTCTAACCTGGTGGGTCTGAATCCTCAGCTCTGCCACTGCTGCTCTGTACTTCTGGGAAAGATACTTAATCTCTGAGGCTCAGTGTCCTCATCTGTGATTGGGGACTGAAAATATAGATCAGCTATTGTAGTTAATCTGACTGTGCCTGATTTATAAATTGAACTTAATCATTGCATATATATATATATATATATATATATATATATATATATATACACACACACACGTATATATGGGAAAAAGCAGTATACACAGGTTTGTTCACTTCGTGGTTTCAAGCATCCAAGGAACATCTCAGAAGGTCCCCCTGGCAGTAAGGAAAGACTATTGCATTTCCTTAAATGTTAGTTGTGGCTATTACAATGATTAAAGAAGAATGGAATCACACAGAGAAGGCCAGAATATTAGATATTCAGATAAAATAGTGCCCCACCTTCAAAATGACAGATTTCTTTAAACATCAAGCTTTCCCATACTCTTTCTCTTGAGCCGGTATGATAAGAAGGCAGGCTGAACTGAGTGCTGCCGTGACGAACCCAGCAGGTCAGTACCCAGCAGGTCAGTACCTCTGGCAAATGGGACTCTGCCTAGAAGTCTGGGCACGGGGGCCAGGAAACAGAACAGATATGAAAAGCTTCGTGGTTTTTATGCCATTGTGCCATAAAGTCAGATAGTAAAAAAATCAACTATAACTTCAAATTAGTCCTTTTATGCCAGCTTGCTGTAAAATATTTAGAGGATTCGGGCTGGTTTTAGGGATGGATTCGATGTACCACGGAGCTCTGCGGAACTGGAGTCGCAATGGCTGGGTTCCCACCTCGCCATCTGTTCCTGACACTTGGTCTCATTAGTACGACTATTTTTTATTGATATACACAGTAATGCTCCTCTTACCATCGCAGCTAAGCATTATTTATTGTATCTGTATATACAACAATATTAACACAGTCAAGCACCAGGACGGGTGCTTGAGGGCATCATTGAAATCAGCCAGTGTTCGGCAAGAGGTTTAATGACGGATTTAATAGTATTAAATGGGAAAAAATGCCCTTGGCCTTTACATTCTCATTTAAAAACATATAAAAGAGCAGTAATTCAGGCAGTTATACTTCGCTCAAAGATTTTGCTCTAAATCACAGATGGCAACGGGAGGCCACGGCTGCGCGCTGGCTCGTACCCCATCACTCTGACCGGAGCCAGAAGCGCCTCATCGGGTTGTAATTAGCAAACTGCTCACAAACTCAACCCTTTAAATCAAGACTGGTGTCCTCCAGGCTGAAGTGGCCACAGCAGAAAACAGGTGAAAATCATTATGTAGATGTTCACTGGAGGCTGCCTCCTCTGGCCAGCCGCTTCCAGGAACGCCCCACCAAACCCCCGAAGTGTGAGGCCCTGCCTTCTGCTTGGGAGGAAGTATCACGGTTTGGCTCTCACGTTCATGGGGCGTGGAGGCCACATGCTTCCCTGTGCCCCACGCCTGCCTGCGCCACAGACAGGTGATGTGTTTCTGTTTAAGAAACACATCTTTTAGCCACCTAATTATCAGTTCCTTAAGACGTACAGTCTGGAGATGTACAGTATGTGCAGGGGCTGGAAGTCTACACGTTTCCTTTTATTTTATTTTACTTTTATTTTTACCAAGAACATGTATTGGTGCATTGTATTCATAACGATCACATTCATCATGGTTATTTTGTACCCGTACATGATGTATCTTGGTCCCCCGCCCCTTCCCCACCCCTCCCTTCCATCCCCCCCTTTTCTTATTTACAGCAGGTTTATTTACATTTTTCCATTTTTTTCCTTTTCCCTTTCTTTCCCTTATCCTTTCCTTCTTTTCCCCCTTCTCCCTTTCTAGTTCTCCTCTCTTTTGAATATTATCTTTCTTTTACCTAATATCTATTATGCCTATTTGTCTTTATGTACACTTATAGTTTCTCATATCAGAGAAACAATTTGATGTGTACTCATGAGTGACTGATTTATTTCACTTAAGAGTATGTTCTCAAGGTGCATCCATTTACCTACAAATGACTCCAGTTTATCTTTTTTTAAAAATTTTTTTAATTTTTCTAGTTTATCCTTTTTTATGGCAGAGTAGTACGCCATTGCTGGCGGGGCTGTGGGGTAAAAGGTACCCTCCTCCACTGTTGGTGGGAATGTAGACTAGTGCAACCCCTATGGAAATCATTATGGAGACTCTTCAAAAAACTAAATCTAGAGGTTCCATTTGGTCCAGCTGTTCCTCTGCTTGGTATCTTCCTAGAAGAATTGAAAACCTCATACCATAGAGATATTTGCACAACCATGTTCACAGCAACACAATTTGTAATAGCTAAGTCTTGGAAACAACCCAAATGCCCAACAACTAATGAATGGCTAAAGAAGATGTGGTTTTTCTACACAGTTCCTTTTTAAAACATTTTTATTAGTCCATGTTCACAGTCCTTAGTGATGACATTCATCGTGAGGAGTTGGTACTTGTTCATAACACATCTTAATTCTTTTTATATCCCTTTCCCTTCCATATCCCTCCACCTCTTGGATCTCTTCCCTTTTGCAAAAGATCCATCTCCCTGTTTCCTATTATCTGTCTAATTAGGGACGACTGGGCTGGGTTTCAAATTTGGATGGAGACACTTCTGGCAGAGCAGGAAAAGAGAACCACACTGGAGTTCTGGCACAGCCCAGGCTGCGAGCTTGCTGGTTACAGACCAGCTCTGTGATCAGGGTGTCACTGAACCTGCTTCCTTGTCTGTGAACTGCCTCCGAAGAAACTTGTTACAATATTTCTCAAAATTAGAAAGCACCTATGAGACCCATAACGTATTAAACTAGATCACATACATGAAATGCTTCATCCAAAGCTTGGCATTCATACTTCTAGTGAGAAGTTGTTGAGATTCAGTCCACTGGTCCTGCCTACTTTCCTAGGGACTCCAGAAATTGTGACAATGTAACCAGAATGACAGTGTGGCTGCCCCTTCTCAGACTGCCATCGACCACTCTGGATGCTATTCAGATTAGTCTGCTTGGCTGTCACCAGGACAGGCTTTAGCTGGGAAAATGCTGAGAATCAGCACCGCACTGGCCACATCAGGGAAGCTGATGGCCATGCTGCTCAAGGACCCTGATGGTGCTTCACTGGGATGTTATGGCACTAACCGAGTCCTCCCTACGCTTGCTCAAGTCCTGTCGGAAAAAAAAAAACAACCCTGGTAGAAGCACAAGCTCTGCAAATTAAAAGATAGCTACAGAATGATCTTCTTTGCATTTTAAAGCAAATTACAGAATCGTTCAACTAATTCCAATAATGAAAGGAACGTAGATCCAGTGGAAATTACACAGGCGCGGACTCTCGTGATGATACCTAAAATTAGACTGTGGATGGCAGCTCTGGCAAAAATAAATGCAGAGTGATTGCTCATCAGAAAAGACACACGTTCCCATGTGAAACGCTCTTGCCTGTGATAAATTCTTCCATCAAAATGACTACTCAAGCATTTACCAACCTGCCTTAGAAAATACTGCAAGCTAATGCTTCTCGTCCAAAAATGTAAGTACGGTGTAGATAAAGGAAGACACATATGACAGAATCATCAATCTTTAGCTTCTAGAAAGCATATACAGGAAAGGCAGTGCCGCAAGAATGGCCCCAGATATGGCTAAGCACCATGCTAGTGTGGTAACTACAGCATCTGAAAGTGGCACCCACAATAAAACCACCCAAAATTTGTTAATAGAACTACCACGTGGCTTGTCAACATCTATGCACAGCGGGCTTTGGAATTTTTGAATGAAATGCCAATAAACAGAACTTTCTGTAAATGAATGAGAAATCCGCTTTGGTTCTCTCTGGCAAAGGGACTCAGAAAGATTCATGCATCTGAAGATGAAATGTTTCCTTCACAGAGGGAGTCCTGTTAGCCTTTAATAATTTTATTAACAATAAGCACTAAGTGGCTACTGAATTCTACAGCAGATTTGAAGCAGGCACCACATCTGAGACATTTCCAGTGTACATGGCTGATTTCTAGTGGGTAGAGGCCAAGGGCGCTGGGACAGTTCCCACAACAAGGAGGTATCCCTCCCCAGATGTCAACAGTGCCAAGGCGGGATATCCTGATGAACATGCAAGCCAGCAATTCTGTGTCTAGTTACTCAGCTGAGACAAATGACAGCGTGTCTACACACATACTTGGGCATGACAGTAGCTTTACATAAATAACCCCGAAGTAGAAACTCAAAACACCCACTGACAAAAGAATAATGGACAAACATTATGATAAACCCCTTTGATGGAATCCTTCTCAGCAAAAAAAGAGTGAGCTGAGATACAAAAAACAAGTAGGAACCTCAAAAATATCTTGATAAGTGAAAGAAGTCGGGCACAAACAGCACATCCTGTTTGAACCGAGACAGGTGAACCTGCTGTGCAAAACTCCCCACGGTGACTAAAGGCACCACAGGGGCCATGTTAGGCAGGAGATGGGAGCAAGGATGGCGGCTTTTGAGTTTTTGTTTTGTTTTTTCAAATATCAGAATTCAGATGTTCTAGCACCACTTTTTAAAATGACTATCCCCTCTGCCCACACTCCCCACATTTTTCTGACAAAAATTGTCTTTAATCCTTATAGGTTTTCTATCATTTCTTTTACAACTTAAAAAAATTTTATGTATTTAATTTTTAGTTTTCATTTATTTTAAACTGACACATATTATTATAGACAGGTTCTTTCACCTATTGTGAAGTGTAGAACACATGTTGTTAACTACAGCTTTCTCTCTTTTCATTTCCACCAGAAATATGTTGAAATCAGTTGACAGTATACTGCCAATCCTCATTATTTGCAGGTTTCATATTTGTGAACTCACCCCTCACTGAAATGGATTTGTCTCCTAGATCGAATACTCATAATGCTTTCGTGGTCATTCATCAGAGGTGCAGAACTGTGAAAATGTGAGTTGCCCCAAGTACACGTTCCCACCCAACAGTGAGCAAGGTGGCCTTCTGCCTTCCTCTTATGTCTGTTATATAGTAAATGAGGATCCTTTCTCTGGTATATCCAGTACCATATTTTTAAGTTTCAGAATATTTTTGTTGGTGATTTTGCTGTTTAAAGTAATGCCAAGAGATGGGAGGATCTCAGGTTCAAGTCCAGCCTGGACAACTTAGTGACTTGTGAGACCCTGTCAAAAAAATAAAAAGTAAAGAAAGGGCTATGGACATATGTAGCTTAGTGGAAGGCCCTGGGTACAATCTCCAGCATGAAACAAACAAACAAACAAACAAACAAACAAACTCTATACTTTTATTTCTCTGGTTCTGATATTAGGCTAATGTTGACCTTCTAAAATATTTGTAAATAATTAATATTATTTCTTCCTTAGTTGACTGGCAAAGTTTATGAATGAAGCCACCTCACTGTGGGGTTTTGGTAAACCATGAATTTAATTTCTTTAGTACAGGTAGGTCTAGAGTTCTATCTTTCTGGTGTATATTTGGTAATTTTATCTTTAAATAAATTTGTGTATCACCTGAGTTTTCAAATCTATCAGCATACATTTGCTAATAATAGTCCCTTATTATTTTTCAATGTCTGTAATATCTGTGGAGATGTGTGCTCTTTCATTGCTGATACGAATCATTGGTTTTTCCTGCCTTTTTTCTTAATAAGGCCACTTAGAAGTTGATTAATTTTATTCATTTCTTTTTTTAAAAAGGATCAGCTTTAAATTTTATAAAGTTTCTTTTTTTTTTTTTTTTGGTTCTGGGGATCGAACTCAGGGCCTTGTGCTTGCAAGGCAAGTACTCTAACCACTGAGCTAAATCCCCAGCCCTCTTTATTCTTTATTCATTTACTATTTTAAGGAATTCTACTCCCATCTTTATTATTTCTTTCAGGCATAGGTTGCTCATTTATACTTCAGATTCTTAAGGTAGAAACTTGAGAAACTGATTTTCAAATTTTTTCTTTTCTACTGTGAACATTTAAAACTATAACATTTCCTAAGCACTGTGCTACCTGCATTTCACACACACATCTTCATCAGGCTCAACCTATGTTCCAATTTCTCCTGGTATTTCTTCTTTGACCCATGGATTACTTAGAAACATGTTTTTCCACAGGACTGTATTTGAAACATTTCCAGGTATCTTTATTTTTATTTCTAAATTAATTTTGTTTCGATCAGAGAACATATTTAATACTATTTCAATCCTTCAAATATACTGATATTTATTTTATACCTGCAACATAGTCTATTCTATCAAATGCTTGTTGTAAGTGTTTTAAGGTCTCATAATCTCACTAATTTTCTGTCTACTTGTTCTATCAAACAAGAAAAGTTTTTCTGCTTCTCTTGGCAGGTCTCTAGTTTGTTTCATGTAATTAAAAGCTCTTTTATTAAGTATATGCACAGTAAAGGTTGTTATGCAATTTTGATGATTGTTATGTAATTCTTATTATATGAAAATATACTTCTATGGCCCTGGCAATATTATTCGTCCTGAATTCTACTTTGTCTGATATTTACATACCCCCTCAGCATTTTTTTAGATTAATATTTGCATATATTTTTCAACTATTTACTCTACCTATCTTTATATTCAAAGTATGGAGACAGTACAGAGTTTATTTCTGCTTTTATTATATTCACTTTAACAATCTTGACCTCTTAATTACAGTGTTTAGCCTGTTTTCATTTAATGTAATTACAAAATTATATTAATTTAACATAAAGCTATATTACATTGGGTTTGGACTTAAATTTACCATCTTGACAATTGTTTTTTATGGGTTCCCTCAATGCTTTGTTCTTTTCCTTCTCTTTTCCTGCCATCTTTTGGATTAACTGTATCTTTTTTTATTTCTCTGTTGTTGGCTTATTTGCTACACCTCTGCTTAATTTTTAAGTAGCTGCTCCTCAGTTCTCAACAGGCATCTTTAGCTTTTCATGGTCCACCATAAAGTAACACATGGCTCTATTTCTAACGAAAGAGCTTTTAACTACAGTAACCTCCCTCCCATCCTTCATACTATTGTAATCTACTTTACTTCTACATGTTATAAATCCTTCAATAAACTGCTATATTTTTTATTTAAACTGCCAGTTATTTTAAAATAAAATTAAAACTAAGAAAAATTTTGTATTCATCATTCCTGGAGCTTTTTATCCTTTTATGGAGCTCAAAGTTTTCATCTGCTAATATCATTTTTTAAAAATAAAGACTGAGATCTTTCATTAATGTTTCTTTAGTCCAATTTGCTTGTAACGAATTCTCTCATTTTCTGTTTATTTGAATAGCTATTTTGCCTTCATATGTGAAAGATATTTTTGTTGGATATAAATTTGTAGGTTGATGGGTTTTCTTTTCAACATTTAAAGATCCATTCCATTGTGTTATTGTTTGGATTGTTTCCACTGACAAGGCTGTGGCCATGCTTATTTGCTTGAGTTAAGTAGTTTTATACCTCTAGTTGTTCTTAAACTTTTGTTATTCATTTTTACCACTTCAAATATGAGGTGCTCAGGTGTGGTATTCTTGGTGTTTATCCTACTGTGGGTTTGAATTTCCTGGATCTGTAGGTTTAGTTTATATCAAATATGGAAGATTTTGTTTCTTAACAGTATTTTTTTCTGCTCCTCCTTCTAGAATCCAATTACACACACACAACTACACACATGCAAGGACCCTGGATATTGGTAGACAGGTCACTGGGGTTCTGTTCTACCCCAGCTTTTTACTTCTCTTTTTAAGTTTCATTTTGCACTGTTTCTATGGCTATGTCTTCAATTTCATTAGTTTTTATCTCCTTGTATCAATTCACTAATAAGCCTGTCCAGTGAATTTTTAATTTCATATAGTATCTTTTTCAGTTTTAGAGGCCCACTTTTCTATCTTTATTTCCTTGTTGTGTTCATTTTTTTCCTTGAGTCTATTCTAGTTATGGTTTAATAATTCTAGCTTTTGTTTGACAATTCTAACATTCTTTTCATTTCTGGGGGTGTTTTTATTGACCTACCTTCCTTCTGCTATGGGTCAAATTTTCCGCTTTCTGGGATGTCTAACAATTTTGGGTTGGATGCTTAAAATTAAGGATGTTCTGATGGTAACTGGTTCTTTCCTATCGTCAAAGATTGAGGGAACTTGTTCGGTGGTGCAGTTAGGTTACCTGTGGATCAGGTTATTCTTTCAAAACTTAAACATTTGTTTCTTTTTTGAGTGGGTCCAATCCTTTGGGGATATTCTGGCTTTGTTACTAAAACATGACTTTCTTGGTTCTCTACTTAAAGCTCTGGGTTTTTACTGAGGTCTTTCTGTTATGGCTTGTGAGAATTTAAATGTACCTCTGTTCTACTTGGGTTCTGCAAATAGCTCAGTTCATAGTTTCATGGCAATTTTTATTTGCATAGCCTTATAGAGTTTTCTATTATGCTTGCAAGGATTAGTATACAGCCAAAGACTCAAGGGGACTGCTCTGCAGATTTCTGGAACTTTTTTTCTGAGTACCTTCGCTTTTGTAGTCTGCCTTGTACATTCCAGCAACTGAGATCTTCCAGACTCTGTTACACCTCCCTTCGAGATTCAGTGAGCTTCTAGGCTCTGTCTGAAGCCCTCTCTGCGCACTGCAGTCTCAAAGGCACCTCTGAATATATATCTGAGGTGACTGTCCTAGTGATTTCATTTATTTCCCTTCACAGGACCATGATTTTGTACTGTTTTGCAATGAGGGAAACCAACAATTTCATATGTTCTGTGTGGTTTTCTTGTTGTTTATGGCAGAAAGGTAAATTCCATACCATTTATTATTTTATCAGGGGAACTGATCATTCAAAAGTGCAAACCTTATGGTGTCATTCTCCAGCTTAACATTCTTCCAGCCTACATATTTTACTGGCTGCACTGAGGTTTTTTTCTTTTCTTTTCTTTTCTTTTTTTGAGGCTCTAAAATATGAGTCAGAAGGGATGCAGGGATAACAGGAATAAGCAAGAGAATCACAGGAAACCCAGCACCCCTGTCATAGTCAAGTCTTTGGTGCAATTCCTGTGTTCTCATCACCCTTCCCTCCTTATTTCTCCCCTTATTCTTGAAGCTTTAATGCCTGAGATACACATTCATGTAGTCCAGCCTCCTCCACCCTCTGGCTTGGTGAAACACCATCTCCGAAAGCCCATACAGAACTTCGGACCTCGGAGTATTCTGTTAATTTGTTTGCACGTTGCTTCCCTTGATGGCCTAAGTTTCTGAGGAAGTGAGGTCAAAATCAAGATGTATGTTTTAGAACAATTAATCCAGAAGAAATATTTGTGAAATGGATAAAGAATAGGAGACACAGGTAATAAGAAGATTGTTCAATATCTAAATGCTTATTTAATAAGAACTTCAAAATTAAAGAAGCCCAAAGGCCCCTTTACACTAAATTATCCTACTTTTTCCTCCCAAACTCTCAGCTGCACCTATTTAGAAAATTGTAATTTTAAAATGTGAAAATCTCAGTATGGAAGTTCTCCGTATTTCATGCCCTAAGCAAACCTGCTCAAGTGTGGTAAGATTCCATCTTGGCAGGCTGCCTGCAAGCCCCATTGAGCGAGAATTACTAGCCTTCTATTTACACACTGGAACTGAATATATATAATAATATACATAATATATATATATAGTTTATATATATTATATATCTCACACTCACAAACGCATTCTTTCATATAAAGCTCTAACATTTAACACACTATCTCGTAATTGTTTTTCTTTTGAAGAAAACATAACTTAAAAAGTTTCTTATGTGGGACAGATAAAGGCAATAAAGGTTTCCAAGGCCCTGGACATAAGGTAACCAACAACCCCGACTCCTGGGGAGGGGAGAATCTACTAGGTGAACTGTACTGCTTCCTGGTTATTGCATAAAGAGAGTTTCCAGGCCGAGGCCCAGGAGATGAGACCAGGTGCAGCTCAGTGGGGGCCCCCAGCTGAGAGTCTGGAAGAACAAGGTGAGTTTGCGGAACCAGGCTCCAAAGCAGAGAGCCTCGCAGAATGCCCACTGCAGACCAGCAGAGGTCCTCCTTGAGTACTCAGTAGAGTCCCAAATAGTATAAGCGTGTGATCAGCAGCCAACCTGAGGCTAGGGCAAGAATCACCCAAAAAGATTAAAGAGAAAACACCCCGTGCTCACACAGGCCAGGCAAAGTGATGGTTCTCACCAGCCAGACTGAAAAACTTCCCAATTACTAGAGTAGGGTGGAGCCTTGGAAAGAACCTTGCTGTGGGAGTATACAGTAATTAGCTGCTCTTTCTCACCTAACAAACTGTGAAAACAAGACCTTAGAGGATCACACTATTTCCAAGTAACTTAACTGAATCCCAGAACAAAGCTCAAGGAGGTTTGTACAAATATGAAAAGCAAAAGTCTTAGCTGTCTGGCATCCAACCAAAGATTACCAGACGTGAAAGGAAGCAAGAAAATGCAACCCACAGTGAGGAGAGCAGGCAACAAAATCAACTCAGAACTAACACAAATGACAGAATTACGAGGCAAAGATGACGGTCGCTACAGTTATAATCTGTGTGTCCTAAAAGTTAGGCAGAGATATAGAAGATACATAAAAGAATCAAATCAATACTCTAGTGATGAAAACTATAATATGTATATAAGATTAAATATATTCTTAGTGCAATTAATGGCAGAATAGAGACTGCAGAAAAAAAGACGAGCAAACTTGAAGACATAAGTAGAAACCATACAAAATTAAACACTCAGAGGAAAAAATCAGCTTAAAAAACAGAGTATCAGAGCACCATGGGATGACCTTGTATGTATCCTAAGGTATACAAAATAACAATTCCTAAAGGAGGAGGGTAAAAGTAGAAAATATATTTTAAGAAATAATGAAAGAAAAAACTCCTAAAAATTTGATGAAAAGTATAAATCTACAGATGCATAAAACAATGATTTCTAAGCCCAGGAAACATGAAAAAAGCTATGTGCGGATAAAGCATAATTAAATTACCCAAAACTAGTCATAAATAGAAAATACTAAAAGCATATAGGAAAATTAAATGAAGATAAGGTTTATAACACTTCCTTTTGTTGTTGAAAACAACGCCATGGGAGAAAATAGTGGAGCAAAATTAAAACATGGAGAGAAAGTAAATATAAACTCAGTAAAAATATCTGTTAAAAACTAAGGGAAAATAAGACATTTTCAGGTATGCAAAGGCTGAATGAATTCACAACCAGTAGATTCACAAAGGAAGTCCTTTGGCAGGAGGCAAATGATAACCAGTGGAAGTGTGAAAATACAGAAGAGAACAAAGAGAACTGAAATGCTAACTGTGAAGAGAAACATGTTAAGAATTTCAGATTTAAATATATGTAAATGTAACTGATTATTTGTACAAAAATAATAATTTGTTGTTGATAATATATAGAAGGAAAATGTATGGAAACAATGAAATAAAGATAGGAGAGAGGGAGGAAATGGAAGGATGTTATTACAGAGATCTTAGAGTGTATATAAATGGTGTAATATTACTTGAAGTAAAAGTGTCTATTATACACCCTAGAGTAACTGCTAAAATAACAAGCTATAGCTCACATGACGACAAACGAGGTAAAATGGAATAACAACTCTATTAATATAAAAATGGTAGAAAAAGAGGAAAGAGGAACAAAGAGGGAATAGAAAACAAATAGGACGATACATAATCTTAACCATACAGATAATCACATTCAACATAAACAGTAAAATCTCAATGAAAAGACAGAAATGGTCAGAAGACATAAAAAGAGAACCAACTACCTGCTCTTTATGAGAAATATACTTTTAAGATAAATAAAAAAATAGATTACAATGATGGAAATGTGTATTGCGTGCTAGCATTAATCAAAAGAAGGCTGGACTGGCTATATTAATATCAAAGGAGATCTAATTGCAGCCAGGAATAGAGATTATGTTATAACATTAAAGGGGTCAATAAATCAACAGGACATAAATTCTAAATGTTCACATGTCTAACAACAGAGCTTCAATATATATGAAAGCAAAACCTGCTTCAACTACAAGGAGAAATAAATTCATAATTATAATTATGTATTTCAACATCCCTACTTTAGTAACTGGCAGATTAAGTTTGAAGAAAGTCTGTCAGAATGTACCCTGAAGAACACCTATTGCATCTCCTGTATAGCAAGATGGTCTATTTAGAGCACCTAATGGAATCTACCAAAAGCTACTAACATTAATGTTAGTTTCACAAAATTGCAGAACACAAGACCGATAAATATAAATTTTATACCTATGTGCTAGCAATAAATAAATAGAAACAGAAGTCTAAAGCAAGCACCAAAAGGTCTAACATCTAGAATATATAAAGAACTCAAAAAAATTAAACCTCCCAAATTTAAGGACCCAATCCAAAAATGGGCAACTGAAATGAATAAACATTTCTCAGATGAAGAAATAAAAATGGCAAATAAATATATGAAAAAGTGTTCAACATCACTAGTCATTCGCGAGATGCAAATCAAAACAACATTAAGATACCATCTCACTCCAGAAAGAATTGCATCTATGAAAAAAATCAACCAACAACAAATGCTGGAGGGGCTGTGGGGAGAAAGGAACCCTCCTGCACTGTTGGTGGGAATGCAGACTGGTCCAGCCACTGTGGAAATCAATATGGAGATTCCTCAAACCACTAGAACTAGAGGTTCCATTTGATCCAGCTATTCCCCTACTGGGGATCGTTCCAGAAGAGTTAAAATCGTCACACCACAGAGATATTTGCACAACCATGCTTATAGCAGCGCAGTTTGTAGTAGCTAGGTCTTGGAAACAACCCAAATGCCCAACGACCAATGAACGGCTAAAGAAGATGTGGCTTTTCTACACAATGGAGTACTACACTGCCACAAAGAAGGATAAACTAGAGTCATTTGTATATAAATGGATGTTCCTTGAGAATATACTACTAAGTGAAATAAATCAGACACTCATGAGCACACATCGAATTGTTTCTCTGATATGAGAAACCATAACTGTAAATAAGGACAAAGTAGTGTAACGGATATTATATAAAAGGAAGATAATATACAAAGGAGAGGAGTACCAGAAAGAGGGAAGGGGGAAAAGCAGGAAGGGAAAAAACAGAAAGAAAGGGGAAAGGGAAATCATGGAGAATTGTAAATAAACCTGCTGTAAATAGGGATGGAGGGAACAGAAGGGAGGGGAGGGTAGAGGGAGGAGAACCAAGAGACACCATGTACAGGTACAAAACAAACATGTTAAATGTAATCAATATATGGACAATGTACCAATACATGTTCTTGGTTAAAAAAACAAAAACAAAAACAAAAACTGGATAAAGCAAGCACCAGTATGATTGTATCAAAAATTGAAATACTGAGGGATGAATCTGATACGTCCTGTGCACTAAAAACTAACTCTAAATAGAGAGCTCTAGTATGTTCATGGTTTGCAAGAATCAATATTGGGAAGATGTCAGTTCTTCCCAAATTCATCTGTAGCTTCAATGCAATCTCAAAAAAAATTTAAGCAGACTTTTATTTTCCTTGTAGAAACTGACAAGTTGGTTGTAAAATTTACAAAAAAATGCAGCTGGGTATGGTGACACCTGCCTGTAATTCCAGGGTCACAAGAAGTACCCCCCACAACAACAACAAAAGGCAGTGAAGTTGTTAAAATAACCAAAACAACTTTGAAAAGCAAGAATAAAATTGGGACTAACAGTATTTAGTAGAAAAATTTCACTATATAGCCACAGTGACTGAGACAGTATGATACTGGTTAAAGGCAGATAAGGACAAAGTGGAGAACACAGAAATAAACCACACATATATATGGACAAGTGACCTTCAACAAAGATGCAAACCCACTTCCACAGAGGAAAGATAGTATTTTCAACACATGGTGCTGGGACAATTGGATATGTATGTGCAAAAGTTAAGCTTCTGTTCATACCTCAAAATGGATCTTAAATCCAATCAAACTGCAAAACTGAAAAAAAAAAAAAGAAAAACAAGGAAGAAGAGAAAACCCACATCACTTTGTGACTTTGAATTAGACTATGATTTAGCCACGACACCAAAAACATAATTCATAGAGAAAAAAATTATTAAGTTGGACTTCTTAGGAATTAATTTTAAAAATAAACAGATCAACTTTGAAAAGACATTCTTCAGAGAATTTAAAGACAAGCTCCCAATGGAGAAGAAATATTTGGAAAGTATATATCTGCAAAGCATATTAAGATTTGTATGTGGAAAAAATAAAGATAAGAATTTTCAAGAATTGCTAAGAAAAACACCAACCTAATAAAAAAGGCTAAAGCTTTGAACACGTCACTAAAGAATATTTTTGAATGTAAAATAAATGCATGAAAAGATGCTTAATATAATTAATCATAGAGGAAATGCATGTTAAAACCACAATGAGATACTTTTACATACTGATTAGAAATGTTTAGGATCAAAAAGACCAAGTGCTGGCAATAGGATCTGCCTTATTCTGCTAGTGGGAATGTAAAGTGGTCTGAGCACTCTGAGAACAGTTTAGTAGACTTTTAAAAACACTAAGCCCACACCTACATTTGGCCAAACATCCCAATCATCCTCCATGTCAGAGAAAAGAAAGTGTGTGTCCACATGAAGACCTTTCGTGTGTCACCAACACACATGCGCACGTGTTTGTAACACCTTTATCTGTGACAACCCTGAGTGGAAACAACTCAGATGTTCTTGTCCAGATGAATCGATAAACAAATCGTCCTAGATCCAATTAATGGAATACTGTTTGGTGATGGAAAGTAATAAAGTACTGATACGTGCAAAAATGTCAATGAATATAAAGATAATCATGCAGATTGAAAGAAACCAAAGGAAGAAGAGTACATACTATATGATTCCCTAAACATACAGTGCTAGATAAAGGCAAGCTCATCAGTAGTCACAGAAAGCAGGGACAAGGAGGGTATGTGGAGACCAGGAGAGAAGAAGTAGTCTGAGAAAAATCTGAGAACGATGGGTATGTTCATTACCTGTGTTTTCACAGCTATATCCCAAAGGGGAAAACATACGTCATTCTAAAACACATGCAGTTTATTGTACATCAATTTTACCACAATAAAGGAGTGTAAAAATATTTCTTATTTCCTCCTTATTCTACATGATCTAGACTTCACACATGTAATCCTTTCCATAGACTCCCAGTAATGTCTCTTTGGTCACAATCAGCTAAATAATTCAGAGCGATTCACCAGAAACCTCAAAGGCTGTGAACTTCAATTTCTTCCCGTCATTCCACAGGTTAACCTTCTTCCCTGACCTTTGTCCAAACATGCCGCAGGCATTTTCTCATGTTTTCATTCAGCTGCTCTGCAGTGTTGTAGATACTGGTGATTAAGGATATTTAGAGTCAAGAAAGTGAAGCCGATTGTACAGCTCACTGAAAAGGCTGCAGTGGACCCCTAAGCAAGGTAACTTGGGACCAAAAGGGACTTTACCTAAGCAAGGTAACTTGGGACCAAAAGGGAGGTGTCTTGCAGGGACACCTCCCCTTCCTGCAGGGGGCGAAAAGTTCTTCCCACAGAGCTGCAGAACCTGTACACTCAAGGGAGCCTCCTCTGCTGAACGGCTCTCATCCATCCCGTCGGCAGCTCAGCATCTATTTGGGGGACCTCTGCTCCTTTCACGGAGACTTAGGTCATACATCCACCTCTGACTAGAGAAGTAGAGACTGGGCAGCCCGTGCTATAGCCCGAGTTCTTCTCAATGACTGCATCGCTGCCACCCTTCATTAGCCCAGTCCTCGCCTTTCCCTGAGACAGCCCTGTGCCACGCCCCCTCCCTACCCATCTCCTGCAGAACTCTTTCCTTTGTTAAACACATGCTTATGCAGGTTTTTACATGTGTATTATGTACCAATTATCATATAATCACATAATTACTGTAATCGGATTTAACGGCATAATTAGAATGTGTAATTACATAATTAAAACATGTAATTACCAAGTTTTAAAAGTTATGGAAATTATTCTTTTAAATGAATAATGCATGTGTGAGTAGCGCAACTTTCATTTGATCTTAGCCAAAAGGCCGAGAAGCGATGCAACTTTCAAAGTTCACTACTCAGGCCTTCCAGAAGTCACTTTAACTGGAAACACAATTCAACACCCAGAAAGCCAGTTATTCCCTATGAGGCACTGAATACCTTCAAGACTTTGAATGGACTTTTATTTTATTTAAGTATTGAAAACCTTCTACAACTTAACATCTGGATGTAGGAGAAGGAGATGGAAAGGCAGCTCTCACGAAGCGTACATGAGCCCTGACTGCACTATTAACCTGTTCCCACACACATTACACACCTTCTTAATGGAACTGATCGCACAAAATGAGTGGTGTGACCAGCAGGAGTCATTACCCAGCTAAAGTCTGGGTAACTCCAGGAAATGGTGTGTCTGTTTTTGCCCTTATGCTTGGTCTCAGAACCTAATGTGACTTTAAAAAATAAATATTGACCACATATTTGCCCCATAAGAAAAGCCTGCCTTTACTCAATTTTAATTTGAATAAGTTTTCAAAAGGTAGAATTATATTATGTCAGCAATATTATGATAATTCAACAATACTCCATGCTGGAGATTAAAATAAGGAATTGGATGTGTTCTCTGTATGTTGTTCAGACAGTTTAGCACTGCGTAAGATACAAAGGGAATATGGGTGGTAATGACTTTGAAATCTTAAAAAAAAATCTAATAAGTCATTAAAAGTTGGTGCCTGAGGAAATAATCCTCATTATCTAAACCAGCAATCAATTATTGATCTTCCTGACCACAATCAGCACAGAGTTTATTACTCTCTGTGCAGGAAAATCCCATCTGCTCTTTGCCTCCACCAGTAGCAATTGGTACACATTTCACAAGAGAGCGCTCTATCTCTGCTTCCTCATGATGTGGCTTCCAGGGGGGCAATTGCTCAGGCAGGAAACACTTTTTCACCTATGCTGAATGCCCAGAGGAGTGTACACACACACACACACACACACACACACACACACACACACACACGTCGGAGCATTTACTTCCCCGCCCTTTTCACAGAACAGAGTATATAATACCTGAGAACACATGGAGCCAGCACTCTTGCAAAACTCAACAGCTAACTTGCAAATACTCATTAAGCTCATTCTTAAACAGCAACTTATTCTTGAACAAAGTAAGAAACACACACAAAATACAAGAATATGCCTCACAGTGATGGCAGACAAAAATAGTACAGTCGTGATAATAAATCACAGGATAAACCTTTATATTCTGCATTGCATCATCTGTGATAAATGAGGTCTCAGATATCATCCGCTTGGTTTCCAGGGCAGCCCAGTTTCAGCAGACAGCTCCAGTCTTTGTCACCTTGTGAATTCATCCTCAGTAGGTTAATGTTCAATTCATTCATTCATTATGCCCATCAATATATATGGAGCTTCTGTCTCCTCTGTGTGAAGCTGGGCGCTGGGCACAGAAGATATAACCCAGAGTAGGAAATAGCCCTGCTCTTGTGGAGTCATGTGCCAGGCATGAGGAGGCAAGTAAATAAGGCTAACAGAGCCCATACTCGGCTCTGTGATGGCAGTGTGTGCCAGGCTTGAGGATGGCGACTGCTCGACAGATTCAATGCAGTGTCCCAGGGCTCTGGCTCCCTGTCTGTCTCCTGTGGGTAAGCACAGCAGACTTGATGGGGAAATCCTGGCTGAGCCTCATTTTCTGGAGCAAGTAATGTGAAGAACCTCATGTCCCAGACCCTGTAGAAGCAGACCCTGTAGTAGCCCCAGTGTCCTCCAGCCCAACACCCTCTTATCAATGGGACTATGCAGGAACCCTGCTTTTCAGTGAGCAGCAGGTTTTGTCTCCTATACAGCCCGTGGAATTACATAAGCCAGTCACACCCTCCTACGGGAACCCGGGTCACCCAGCCTCTTTTACTACAAAGCATACCCCGATTCTGTGGCTTGCTGTGTTCCCAGATGCTGGCCCTGGGCAGCCTGAGTCTGGCTTGTAAGCCTCACCGGTCCAGAGCTAGGCATCGTGGGCTCTGCCATCCCTACTACCTGGGATGCCATGAGCAGAAGACCCTGGAGCCTCCGAGCTTGGGTGAGATTCCAGTGGCCGGAAAGACTGTTTCCTGGGAATTGACGATTGACATTTCTACACCCTCCGCCTCCCCGCTACGCCCATCCTGGACTTGCCTTTGAGACTGTGGGAATGGGTGCCAATGTCACCCATTGGTAGGAAACAAGGACAAGTGAACAGAGGCAGAGACAGGGAGGAGGATACCGGACAAAGCAAATGAAGACATCCTAGGTGTCAGCATCATTGCAAGTAGGAGGCTTATTCTAGAACACCAGGTTTCTTGGATTTCCCAGCAGTCTCTGTCTACACCTTACTCTAGCTTGCTAGATATTGCATCCCAGGATACCAGAATTCTACCTGGTCTGTATGAAAACAAAGAGTGATGAACCAGGAAACTAATGATTACTATTAATGCATGTGTTCTAGTTACAAACATAAACCTGTTCTCCCCACCCACTAATGGACAAACCTCAATCGATACAGTCAGGAAAGACCACAGAATCAATAATCAGGCTAATTTAACAGAATTAAGAAGTGGCTTTAAAAAGACATGAACAAGATGAAAGTAGACACAATTGCGATGACTGTATTCTTACATGTTGCTTAGCAACAAGGTATAAAAATGACCTATAATGTCAGGAACTTAGTTTCACCTACAGAAACAGCCCCCTGCCTCAGCAGTGCCATAATCTACTTTTCCCCAGTGCAGCTCCGCAGAGACTATAAATGTTACCATTTTCCATAACACACTTTGTTAAACAATCATGTGTTTTTGTTAATGCATTAAAACACTGAATTTACTTAACAACTATTCAGTGATGCAGCGGCTGCAGGAGAGGGAGGAGTTCTTGTTCCCTTTTTTAGCGGACAGATTCATCCTGTGGGCAGGAGAATCCGAGTGCACGGCAGAGGACACCTGACCCAGAGTCAGGATTCCCATACGGAAGGTGAGAGGAACGGGGAACAGAGACTTGGAAGACAAATCTTAGTGTCTCTTGAGGATTTTTAAAATTTCTCTTGGGACCCTGGAAGGCAGAAAGCTTTGAGGTTCCAAGGCATTCCTTGCACGTGGGAGTGAAGCTTTAGCAGAAGGAGAAGGAAGAGCAGAGAGCTGCAGTAGAGATGAAGAGCAAGGAGGCGGCAGCTGGAGAGGTGTGGAGCGCTGGGGTCCGCAGGGGACCTCGCTCCTGACGCAGCCTGTAGCTCTGGCAGGCGGGAAGACACAGGTTAGCAGTTTACACACATTATCTTGTTTCATCTTTCTTCTACGACGTTAAGCCCAGTTAACAGAACCAGAAAATCGGCTGGGTGAGATTAAGCGATTCACCCACTGTCACTCAGCTAGTGAGCACCGTCCTGTCCTCAAAGTCACCACACACCTTGTCCTCCTCCGGCTGTCACTGATTCTCAGCCGCAAGTGATATTCTGAGACTGCTGCTATTTAATGTCCAGGGAACACGGTAAAGGCAGAAAGTTACTTCCTCAGAAGAAGCAAGCAAATAAAAAACGACACACTTTCCTCATATTGCACCGCACTTAGTTCTGAGCGCACTTGTGAACATGCACGTGTCCCTGATTTTCTGTGAGTTGCTTATGCACAATTACGTGGGATTATTAACTCTTTTTACTGCAGGACTCTGTATTATATTTCTTACAAATTATTTTCACCACCTAGAGCATTTTATGCAGGAGACCCCCAGTAAGTTCCTATGGACAACTTGTGGGAAAGATGAAGGCCACTTAGTTTCCTAAAACCCCTGTGAGGTGGGTCTGTCTTATCTACAGAGCCATCTTCAATGACTGTGTTGGAATAGAGTAAGTGTTCAATAAATATGTATAAGATCAACTTTACACACTCGAGAATTTCAAGGCCTTCCTATTGTACTAAGTGACAAGTACTTTTTCCTAAGGGTCCTCTGGGACTTGAATCAATAATGGGACCTGCAAACAGCCTCACTCAAATGAGTGGGAAGCACAGCCATTATCTCTGGGTGCTGACCTGGAGTAGCATGCTGTGGTGTAGTGGGGAGGGAGGGCGGTTAGAAGCAACCACAATTCCACAGCAGCTGGGCAACCTACTGGTTGCTATGCAACCCGAGAAAAGCCCAGGGTCTTACCCGGCCTCTCTAACCTCACCGCACCTGTTCCCTCGTCTAGGAAATAATTTCAACACTTACACTGTTGGGCAGTCAGCAAGTATTTATGGACTATCTGCAGGGCACAAAGCAATAAGCTTACTGCTTACTTAAGCCAGGAAACAAAGTGAAAGCAAAGCAGAGGATTAATAGAAATACCTCGGCAAACCAGACCCAAGTAGAAGTATTAGGTTGTTAAATCCCCTGGGTGGCCATGGTCAGTCTTGGCTTTGGGGTATTTTTAAAGTTGCACCTGAAAAAAACTTGTCTATTCACTTTAGCCACAGTGTATGTATGTTGGTTTTCTATCTCTGCTATAACAAATCATCTCAGACTCAGTGGCTTAGAACAACACAAGCTTATGACCTTATAGTCCAGTAGTTCAGAAGTTTAAAACAGATAAACACGATGGTGTGGAAGGCCACGTTCTATTTTGGAAGCTTTAGGGGAGAAGCTTCTATACCCCTCCTAGCTTCTAGAGGAACCTACATTCCTTGGCTTGTGGCCTCTTTCTCTATCTTGAAAGCCAGCAAGTCCTCTTCAAGTTCCCATCTCCCTGGTTGTCTTTTCTTCCTCCCTCTTCTACTTTGGACCTCTGTGGTCACACTGTTCCTACCAAGAGAACCCAGGAGAATCACCCGTGTGAAGGCGAGCTGACTGGAAACGGCATTCTATCTGCAACTTTGATTCCCCCGGCAGGTAACCCAACATATTCATAGTTCTGGGGATTAGAGTGGGGTTGGTCTTACTCTGCCTACCACCGTATGTGTAATTATTTATCTACTGAGAGTAAGGATAAGTCACGCATTCTATGGGTGTGACCCAGGGCCCAGGTAAGACCGTCGCCTTGAGAATTTGATGTTCTAAGGAAGGTGACAGTACGTAAAATACACACTGACTACAGCCCAAAATAACCTTGACATCTATAATACGCTTTACAGTTTTCAAAGCACTTTGACATTCGATTTTCTTGTTAGAAACTCAGACCTACTTTGCAAGACTGGTAAAGAGAAGTATTATTAGCTCTGATTTAGAGATGGGCATCCTGGGGTACAAAGGGATTTTTATTAAAGTCACAGAAACAGTCAATTCTAACCTAGCTATGCAGACTTCTGATCCAGTAAACTCTCTCTTCCCCACACCACAAATTCTTAAGGTTTGTGTAATACCAACATGCCCTGCCCCAAGAAGAGCCCTTCTTTCTATTTTATTAAAGGGAAAACGGAAGTGAGTGTGTTCAGAAATTTAATAGAGCACACGATGTGTGCTTTTCCCAGAGATGAGGACAGGCCCTGTCAGTTGAGGGCTTGTCCTGATCCATGCTGTGGACAGTCATAGGTAACAGTGCCAGGAAGGGACAGAGCTCTCCTATAGACAGAGGTGCGATATGGCTGAGGGGCAACATCGCAGCGTGCACACAGCTCTGTGTGTGCACGAAACTCTGTATGTTTTCAGTGTCTTTGTATTCACAAAAGAAGGCAGCTGTAGGGTGGCTTTGGCACTGTGTGCGCACTGATAACTCTGTACGGAAACACGGAAAAATGGAAAAGTCCAGGTGTTTGACTAAAATATTTCACTTGTATTTACCGCTGAGTTATTTCATTCTCTAAAAGGCTGCATCATTTGAATTGAGAATCCAAGATCAGGAGTTTGTTACTTTAAACCATGTGTCTGATAGCTTGCCTTAAAAAACAAAAAAAAAGAGGAGGAAGCTGGGCATGGTGGTGCACATCTATAATCCCACTGCTCTGGAGGCTGAGGCAGGAGGATTGCCATGAGTTCAAGGCTACCCTGGGCTATCTAGTGAGTTCAAGACCAGCCTGAACTACATAGTGAGACCCTGTCTAAAAAATCAATAAGAGAAATAATCCTCATGCCCAACTCAAAGGACATCCTGATTATCAGGGCCACGTGGCCAATCCTGATAACTGGGTTAGATGCTTAGAACAGTTACTAGCGAATCACGGGGTGCCTATTCTCCGCTTTCTCTGTGTCTTCCTTTTCTTCCCGGGAGTGGGAAACTTAAGCTTTCAAAGTGAGACATTGCTGTTTTCCTACCAATAACCTCTGAAGCCGAGACACGGAAGCTGCAAGGTCACAAGCACTTGCTAGCCACTCCCGACCAAGACACCCGGGATACAGCTGCCGAGCAGCGTCCTGCGGCAGCATTTGCTCAAGGTGAGACCTCCGGGCCCCAGAGTCCCCGGATGCTCCTTTGTGAATGATGGTTTGGTTGGTGAAAAAGAAGAAAAAAGGACAGTCACTAGTCTAACAGGAAAATTCGTAAACATAGATGCATAATGGGGACTCGAGTGTGACTCCCTTCCTTAATTGCCTAACGCAATTCCCACTAGATGCATAAATTGCAGTTCCTATTAACAGCACTATGAATAATAATCAGTTTACTTTCTGACTTGTATCTAAATATACTTTCTATATGATTTCATCTTTTATTCAGCTGTTTAAAAGCAGAACATCTAATTACAGTTCCTATTAGTCAACATTAATTTTTTTCCCTTTTGCCATGGAGCATGTGTGATGACTGATTTTCTAAAAACAGAATTTTTTAGCATATGGAACAAATCGCGTCATTATTAATACATTCCCAGATGACTCTGCATTTCAATTCCCTTAATTATTTAGTCATTGCTGATTATGTCTTTTTACAATTCATTATCCCATTTCTTGCAATGTAGGTATTTTATTCATTAAGTGTCAAAATGAAGAGCTTGACCTCTAAAAAAAAAAAAGATAATCAGGAAATACACATTTTTAAAAGTCTGTGCTTCCTTTCTTGATCATTTTCATGCTGTGTGACAACACGTGCTAAAGAAGTCTCTCAAGGACATCGTTAGGTACCAGTGACAGTGCTGTAGGGGGAGGGTGGAGAGGGTCAAGAAGGATGCTGTGGTGTTGCTCACACCAGATTTGGTGACAGACAAGGCTGCGACCTCAGTTCCGTCACACCACTATGTTCTTGCTTCAAGAAAAATACCACTCGTGTAATGGACTGTTGTACCGATTTTAGTCAAATGCTAACATGCTGTTTCAAAAATAGCTCTCTAAATGGTACTGGGAAGCCCTGGATAAGACACATTTACTAAATTAAAAGAGAACTAGCTCTTAATGAGGATTCATTTCATCCGCAGACTGATTTTACTGCTATTATAAAACCGGATTTTGACCTAGACTATTTAATAAGGCTAGGGGACGATGCTCCTATACAGATGTCGGCTTGTTATTTCAGTGAGGCTGTGTTTCCTGTCTGTGACCAAATCCACTACAAAGATAAAAAAGGCAAAAGGAAAATATGAAAGGATGGAGAAGTCTGAGAATATGAGGAAGCTAAAGGAGAATAAGTAGACCATTACTACCTGGCCAGAGCCTGGTTTCTACCCAGGATGTTAGCCTGGGAGGAAGCCCTTGGGCTTTCTGAATGTGTCCACTTTATTTGTGAGCGAGATGGCACATGCTACCATAACACAGGTCACAGTGACATGGAATGAGCTGGTAAGCTCAACATGAATCTAGCGATCATGCTAAAATTAAGGACGACCAAGTAGGATGTTATAAAGGAAACCTGTTCTTTGACTATGAACAAACCAAAGATATCAGATTATCAAGGGGAGGGGCGGGTAATACCTCGACAGGGCAAAGCCTGCAGTATGGGTCTAAAAGAGTGCCTGGACCTTCAGCTCAATACCATACTGAAGGGCTATAAGTGTAGAGGGTGAAGAGGCCAGAGAGACAAATAATTTCCTTGGAGAAAGTCGCCGTACTACTGTGACATTTCCCTTCCCCAGGAGGAATGGGTGAGGGGAAAGGACTTATTTCTTCCTTGCCTTTCTGTGTTTTCTATATCTTAAATTTTCACTGTCTGTGATCTATCAGATTCTGGTCTTGATGATTGTTCTGCCCCTTCAGACTGTTTTCTCCCTTAGCTTTGTGGGTGCTTCATGAGTGTTTTGGTTGAAAGCTCAATATGCTGCCCAGGGCAGAAGACTGTACACTCTATGCCGGCAATGTGAAGGCCTTCCTTCAGACCAGTCTTCACTGTGGAGGGTGGTATCCATCTGGTCAGGAGCTGGGCTGGAGAGAGGTTTGCTCTCTGCCTGGCTGAGTCTCCACTTGGCTTCGGGGCTTTCTTTGGCCCGGCTCTCGCAGGTGTACTCACTGTTCTAATGACTCTGTGTTTGTCGATATCACAGTTCTAAAGACTCCATGCTCGTCAATATAGTGAGAGGTGCGTTGGGAGGAAAGATGGCATCTGATGTCCTCGTCCCTCGCTGGTCTTACAGGGGCCCTGGGAACATGGGTCCCAATGGGGTGTCCTTTGCAAGTGTTCCCACTCTTCCTCCAAATGGAACAAGATGTTAGGTCACACTTATTGCTGTCCCTTCCCCAGGGGGAGAGCTTTCACTCTTTCCCGTTCTCTTTCCCAGCTGGAGGGGGTTTCCATCTCCCTCAAGATGCACTTTGGCTGCCCTTCCCCCTCCTTCTGTGTCGTAGAAATGACAGGCAGGACAAGTTTGAGTTGAGTTTTGGGGGCTGCTGTCATTCACTTCCCCAGCAGTAGGGAGATCCAATCCCACAGGTTGTGGTTCTGTGTTCTTCCTGCAAGTGAGGCCCTATTCCATGGACAAGATAGGTTGGAGTGGAAGTCCAGGGGCTGGTGTATTCCCTCCCTTGACAAGCCCAGGATTTTCCCAGACCTCCCCTACAGGTGTCTGGTGGGGACAAAACCTACAAGAGAGTGCAAACTTCCCGCTCCTGTGAGCTTGCATTTGACCTTTGGGAGTTCAACGGAAGTTTGTTTCTAGCTGTCTCTGGCTTGCGGCCTTGGGTGATGTCTCATGGACGCAAAGGCTCAGGTCCTGTTTCTTCCTGAAGGTGCCTGTGTCTCTTGATATTTCAGTATAGTTGTTGGCCTGCAATTTCCTTCCTCTCGGGGGTTTCATAAAAGTATATAATTTTCTGTTTCTCTGGCTTTTTCCTATTGTAAGACCGAGACCGATCCTTCTTTAGGCTACTTTTTGAAGCTTGGAGCCGAAATGTTACAGTTTTTAACAGCACTTTACTAATCAGTGTGAAATCCTTCACTTCTTCTGAGCCACAAAACTAGCCTGGGTCAAACACACGTCGCTGCTGCCATTGTCCGAGAAGAAAATCAATTAGAAAACCCACTATTTACCTTGCTGGGTATGACATTTGCTTCCTCATGTTCAAATAATCACAGGAATCATAAACCGCTAATTCACTCATCAGTGATTTCGACCAGAGGTAAAAACAAAGTGTAATTTTAGATCTCTGAGTTCCCATGAGGACGTGAACTTTCTGTATGTAAAATTTCAGCTGTTGTTCATTTCTGGACCCAAGATATCAATGGATAGTTTAGGGTAGTAACTCAAGGCACTGAATATAATTTAACAAATAACGTCCAATACTTGAAAGTAGAGAAGATGTCTTTAAGTACCAAAGAATCCAGTTTTCTCACAACATTAGATTTTCAACAAATAATCCAAATATTTACTGACCTGGGTGCCACCAACTCATACAAGAATATAAGGGATCTTACTCTAACTGAAATTAAGTCTGTACCTCAATAAAACCTACAATTTTGAAAAGAAACAGACCGCCCTTCACACACAGTATGGCAATGTTAACCAATTTCCTTCCTGAGCCTGCTTTTAAGGGCCTATGTGAAAGGGGGGGTGACTTTCTGAACCTCCTCTTTGAAGACTTTCACTATTGTAATTCACTGTCCTTTCAAGCCCAAGCAGATTTCTGAGTTTCATATTGCTCTTCTCAGTTGGGTAAGTCTTCATGTGGAAAGGATATGTAATTAAACAAGGGGATCTGTTATTTGCCGCTAAGTGAGACAGCTGGTCCAAAGTTTATTTCTATGAGAAAACATTGCTATTAGAAACTATACACAGTTTTTTTTAATCCTTTGTGAGCTCTCAGAAGCAATCTTCAGAAAGACAGTAGATTCAAAAAAAATAGTAGACTAGAACACTCGTTATAAAACTTACTTTGCCTGTAAAATCTGATTCATAATTAGGCATACTTACTGTAATTGTATACTTGCAAAAGCAACTTAGAGGCATAAATTGATGTGAATACAGTCTGCAATCAATTAAAAAGGTAAAGAAATTTAAGTAAGCATCTTAACTGTGCTTACAGAGATACAAAGCTATCGACCACTTATCAAACAACTGTTCCACCAGGGGGTGTAGTCTGCATTTATTCCTTCTGCTGCTGCTTGGTGGAGGGACACACCTGAACTGCTGTACAGAAAACAATATTTTTGTAGAGTGATTTATAGTGTCCCACTGGCTTTCATTTTTATTCCAAGAAAGATTTGTCTTCATGTTTTATTGTTTGTCAATCAATTTCAATGTCATTTCCCATGTTTTTGCTTTTCAAATTAATGCCATGTTGTAAAGAAACTGTAAGCAAATATTTAAATGCTTTAGGGAACTTTGCTATGAATGTGAGGCTAATCCTTTCCTACAGCCAGGAATTCTTTGGTAAAGCAATTGTTTCTTAGCAATAAAAACGATCTGGCAATTATTCTTTTTAGATTGAGATTTCTTTAAGTGAACCTCATAACTAATGAATTAGAAAACATTTGATTATTCTAAAAGAACAATGATAACAGCTAACAGTCATCAGTTCCAAAATAAACTATTTATTTCAATTGCAATTTGCAAAATTGGTTCACCTCCAGAACCACAGCTGATGAATGAAAACGTTTTGTGAGACATGTTGATTCACTAAGACGGGTGTATTCGCAAATTTATCTAGTGGTAGATGTTACGACCACAGGAAATAATGAATGAGAACAATAGATTTTTCCCTTGCAAAATGTGCACTGCACTGAAATCTGTACTGGCTCACTGTGGCCCAGCCAGTCGGCAGCAGGGCTGTGGCTGAACGTGGGGGTGTCAGGACCTAAGGCTGCAGCCCCGGGAAAACTCACACCCTGAGAGTCAGGGAAGCCTGGAGCTCTGCACCCGGAACTCCTGGAGTCCCTGGACTCTCCACCTTTACACCCCACTCCTGGAGGAAAGGAACAGCACTGTCGCTGCCTTTACCGGGGGGTAACATGGGCAGGATACCCCCTAGGAGGTGGCAGTCACCATGGAGCTCCAGAGAGAGCAGCAAAACACAGGCTGATACAAAAAGAGCCCAGCATTTCAAGCTGTGTTAAACTAGTAGCTAGCTTACACATGACTCTGTGCTCCAGATCAGCTTGTAAGGGGCTGTCTGAGGTGTGTCCATGCTTCCGGGCCCCCACACACCATAGGACACGCGTCCAGAGCCTCAGCCAAGGCATCACCAACAGTCACAGGCAGCCACGACGCATCCTTCGATTCCCCAAGGCTGAGAGAGGTGGTACAGAGGCAGGAGTCTCCATGTAACTCCAGCAAGATACCACGTTTTGAAAACACTCAGATTTTTAAATTAGTTGTCCCTCTAAATCCACTGGGATGCATTCTGGGAAACCCACCCCCCTCAACACGGATACCACCAACTCTGTGGCTGCTCGAGTTCCTAGTACAAAATGGTGTGCCACTGGCACAGAACCTATGCACACTTTTGCAAATACTTTCCATCAACGCGAGGTAAATGCTATGTAAATAGTAAGGTAAATGCTGTGTAAATAGTTGTTGCACTGTACGGTTCAGGGCACGCCAACAACAAAGGCTGCACGTGTTCAGTGCAGACACAACCACCCCAGACCACTACGCACAAGACGGTGACGCGCTACACAGATGGTGCTCAAACACCGCATGCAGGGCAGAGACACAGTGGCCACTGCAGCAGAATGTGCCCACACATTTCTTCATTCATGTGCATTCGGCAAAATGCTCATCGCATGGAACATTCAAGGTCTCTTTTCTGGAGCTTGCTGGAATTTTTTTCGGCTTTTTGTTATCCGAGGTTGGCTGGATGCACAGAGGTGGAACCTGTAGTTACGCAGAGCTAAGTGGCATCTAAGGATGTGAGTTGAGGTCTGGAAGACCTGAGGTTAAGCCCTGTTTCTTACTTGCTACATGTCAACGTCTACATCTCCGTTTCCGCCTCTGTAGGGCGAGGGGTGATATCACACAGGGTCACTGTGCAGAGCGAGTGAGACAACAGACGTGTAGGACTCAGTAAGCCATTGACACACGGTAGCCACGCTGGCATTTCTATTGTTCTGGCTCTTTCATTGACAGAGTCTGCTCCAGCCCAAAGCCCTGCCCCTCAAAGACAGAGAGGTGATCACAAAATACTGGTCTGAGGGACTGTTTTTATTTTTAGTGATAAAAGGTCTAATTTGCCTTCTTCGAGGGACTGTGAGTTTTCTCAGCACAGCTAGACCCTGGGATCTGGGGGTAGTGTGAGATGGTGGCCTGAATTTTAAAAACATGCAAACCAAAATTATTGCTGATCTCATTTCCCAAACATTTCTGCTAATTCACCAAATATTTTCCTGTGTCTTTTCATTTTCCTCCCGTTCCATGCACTTTGCTTTTGATGTGGCACATACTTTAAAAATACATTATTAAACAGACGAGCCTGTCACCCCTGGAGCTGACACTCTGTCCCCCGCTTATTCTTAACAAGTCTCCCTTTGTGCTAAGGTGATTAATCATTTCGCTGTCCAGGGCTGCTGACAATCTCTGCAGATGACTGGGGCTACCATGACCCCCTGCCCCACGGACACTGTTTCTAACGCGTTAGGAACCTGCTCTCTGGTCTTTATTCACATCACAGTGGGCTTCCCGTATCACACAATACCTAGCGAACCTCCAAAAGAGCTAGCTTTTTATTGCTTGCCTTTTTTTCAGAATTCAGGGCTGGGGGTCTGTGTGGAGGGGGCTGTGAGGACTTCAACAAGCAGACAAGGAAATGGAAAGTTAAAAAGTCAGAATGATAAAGGGTTGTTTGCAGACCAGGCAGGAGGTTTTTCTCTCACTGTCTGAAGAGAACCTGTGGGTTCTCATTTTTTGCCTTCTCCCTCGAACCACAGCTGGCTCTCTTTCCCTCTTTTCTTCTTTCCCCCTGGTTATGGGCAACAGAATTTTCAAACACTTTGCATTTGATGCCTGGTGTGGGACTCAGCGGGCTCTTAATCTGTGATTTGGTTTCCGGAGTCACAGCCTGGGTAGGTCTGGGGGGATCAGTTATTTTTAAATAAGCTATTACTAATGTTTTAAGCTAACTTGCACCCCCCACCAGGTATACACTCTTCAGCTGAATTCAGAAACATGTTTAAAGGACTGTCCAGGAGTTATTGCTAGAGAAGGAGAAGTTAAAATACAGTAGATTCTCCGCTCGAGCACTCTGATAATGGTGATTAGAATAGAATCCTAGGGTGATTGTTTAAAGAATATACACTTTATATGCATGAATAAATCTGTATTCGAGACTATTAAGATATTTACAAGTAGCCAAGGATGAATAAGCATGCTAATCTGACCTTCCCTTGCCTTGCCTTCCCTCCCCTTCCTTTCCCTTCTCTACCCGTCCTTTCTTTTCCTTTCCCTTCTTTTTCTTGGCTCTAGCTTAGGGGCTTGTGCATGTTGGAGAAGACCGCTATCATTCAGCTACACTCCCAGCCCTCAACTTTAAGATGTTTAATCAGATCTCAAAAACCTAATAAATGTTCATGGAATGACACATTTTAAAATGAGGGTATAAAATCCTTAATATTTTTAATTCCATAGAACCATAGGCCTCTAGTTGTTTAGAGTTGCAATAAAAAAATAAGGCACTAGAATGAAAACTCTGTAATGAAAAGGTTGTAATAGTAAACAGTGAACTGTTCCACTGGGTGCAATTTTTTATAACTGTCTAGGAAATCCAGAGGAGAGAGAAAGATACATATTTGCAGAGAGAGGTACACCTTTTTAGGATGTGTGTGTGTGTGTGTGTGTGTGTGTGTGTGAATGAGGATAAATTAAGTAGTGCTATCAATATCACAATTCTTTGCAAACCTAGTATCTGAGCCCTAGGAGACATCCAGCTATCCTGATTCATCATCAGAAAGTAACAGGAAGGTGGCCCTGCAGAGGACACTCCCCAGAGACTGGAGGTACTGAGCAGACTATTTCTCTAGAAGTTCTAAGGTACAAATGGAACAGAGTGGGGCTGAGGATTTAGCTCAGTGATTAGAGTGCTTGCCTTGTAAGCACAAGGGCCTGAGTTCGATCCCCGGCACCACACACACACACAAAAAAAACCAAATGGAACAGAGTTACAGGCAAATGGAAAAACGCGTCCTATTTAAAAAATTAGTTAATAAGGGAGGCTAAAGAACCCTGACACTGCATTACCTAGTGAGAAATTCCAGGCTATGTAGGCAGCTTTGGAAACCAGAACAAAACACTATGCAAATACAAAGGGAAGCATGCTCTAAAAGTTCTATAAATGAGTTCCAAACCCTACATTTTCTCCATACTTGTGTTTCATGGAACCCACTGAACATAAAAACAAAGACACTGTATACTCATAAATCAAATTTATCAGGACTCATGAAGCAACACACAATTCCAGTGGCAAAGGAAAAATTAAGTTTCTAATTTTTTAAGGTTAGAATGAGCTAAATAATTATAAGATGATAAGAATTCCAGGTAATTATGTTTTCTTTGAAGTTTATGGTTATTATCTAGACAGATGTTCTCATTTTTAAGGGACTATATATTTTCCATCCTCAAACTACCAATTTTTATCTTAAAAATTATTTTTCTAAGATCTCTGTGTGTACAATAGTGATTTGCAGCAAATCAGTGTAATTTTACAACCCTCAATTTGAAAAAATAACAGAGAACACTCTGTGTGGTCTTCATAACAAACACAACTTAAAAATATGTGCCTTGGGTTTGATCCCTTTGGATACATGTGTTTTAATTGTTCCAAGAACTGCTTTACACAAAGCAGATTAGCAGTGGAAACAGCTCTTACTTCCAGGCCTTGGGTCTACCAGCAACAACACAGTAATTAACCAAATTATCCCTGCAATCTTATTATCTTGATTTCTTCAACTTGTCAAATTCATTATCTAGCAAAATGAAAAGCTCAGCCCATAAAAGATAATCAAGACACAAACGGCAGGCACAAAAGGTCTGAAATTTCCTGATGTCTGGGCCACATTCACTTTGAGATTCCTACCCATTTCTGGGCCCTGGGAGTTGGGAGGTGAACTGCCATCTCTTCTGCATTATGCTAATTATATAGTTTGTTCTCATGCTTCCAGGAAACACAGCAGTCTTGGCAGTCTTTGGCCAGCTAATATTTTAGAGGGAAAATTCCTCAAACATTTTGTTGTGGGCTAGAGGAAAACAGGGTGAAGAGCAAGAACAGATAAGTGATCCAAAGGTCAAAACCACTGTGTCAGCCATTGTGACAGCCCCTGGAGACAGATGAGCCGATGGGACAGAAGAGGACCACTGCATACCGTGTAGTAAGGATAAAGGTCCTGGGAACTCAGAACAGGAGCATTTTCCTCTGAGTTGGGGCATCGGGAAGGCGTCTTGGAGGGAGTGATATCTCTTGGAAGATAAACAGGAGTCAGTCAGCTGGATTTGTGGTCAGGGGTGGGCAGAGCATGCGTTAGGGCCACAGGTGGGAAGGTGAGTGGTGCGGATGAAGAAACGGCTTGGGGGGTGGAGAGTGGAGAAACAGGAGTCTGGAATGACATGCGGCGCCAGAGCGAGCACGCAGAGCTTTACATCGGGCCTTGGGTCTACCAGCAACAACATAGTAAGGAACATGTTCAGGAATCGGCCCTCTCCTGAGCCCAGGAAGCACTAGAAGGTGTTTGGCTCATGTATGCTTTGGAAAGCTGATCCGCTTCCACTGTGGAGAGCTGGGGGGAGGCAGGAGGAGCAAGGAGGCCCACAGGCAGTTCTCCAGAGCGACCTGTGCAGCAAGGGGGCAGGACCCTGAAGGTGGAGAGAATGGATCTACTTGGAGGAGATGGATCTGACAGGTGTGGGAAAAAGCTAAACACACTGAGTGGGCAGGAGAAGAATCCAAAGGCAGGGCATCCAAGAAATGGTGACAATCCACAGTGGAGGAAAAGCTAGTGGAGATGTGAGGTCACCCCATGGTGTCCACGACACACCTAAGTGGGCTAATTTGGGAGCAGCTAGCAAACAGAGCTGGGTTCAAGATCCGCATGGGAGACCCATCGGAACAGTCAGCAGACACCAGGGAAACTACACATGAGAGCAGAGAAACCACCAGGAGAGTCAAGGAACTGGCATCTGGGATAGTTTCAGGAAAGTCCACAGAGGAGACTAAGCAGAAATGACCAAAAGGGTGGGAACACGCCGAGGGCGGGAGCATTTTAACACAGACCCTGCAGTCAGCAGCAGCCGGTGAGAGACCAAGCGGGGAGCGCCCTGCTCTGTGATAAGCAAGCCCGGGGAGCTTCTGCTGGCAAAAGCCAATGAGCCAGGGTGTGAGGGGCAGGTGAAAGGTGGGAGGGGAAACGGACGTGACCTTCAGGGGATGAAAGTCTACCTCCGAAGGAGGAGAGCACCACAGGGAATGCAGCACGGAAGAAACGTCCTTTTCCTTCCTCTTTTTTTTATTTGCTAAGGTGGCAGTAATGTGTGCCCGTTAGCCCATTAGCCCTGAGGATCAGAAGCCAGGAGAGACCAAGGCTGGAAGACTGAAGAGAGGAAGTGCCCGCTAGCTCCTGAGTGGCTGCTGTAGTGAGGGGGAGAGGTGGGCTGATGCTGGAGAAGGGACTTCAGCTTTAGCCAAGAGTCAGGAAGGAGGGTGGTAGGAGGCAGGTAAGTGTCTAGGAATCAGTAGGTGCCATCAAAGGGGCTCCAGGAGGCAGGGTCTGTGCCGGTGTAGCTCATGACCCTGCTCCCGCAGCCTGGGACACCCACTGTGGAGCACGAGTCTATCAGGGACATGGGGGTGCAGGGCAAGCAGGGAGTCTGACCCCGCCAGGCCTCCCCGCCGAAGGGCTCGGGGACATGAGCCCTCAGATGCGCACACCCAACATAAACAGACACAGAGCATCCTCACAGTATTCAAATCTCGCGGGCAAGTGATTAGGAAAAAGCATCTGCAAAGATTCCTTAGGGGCTGGGCACGTAGCTCAGTGGTACAGCGCTTGCCTCGCATGCAAGGCTTTGGGCTTAATCCCAGCAGCACCCTAAAACACAAAAAACAAGATTGCTTAGGGGATTTGTGGTGAGGAAAGGCGAGAAGCACTCATGAAGGAAAGGTAAGAAGTCCACAGACACCCCACAGGCGAGTTCTGGTGGACAGAAGTCCCCCCTTAAGGGAGAGAGCGTGCCAAGCTGCCAGCATCTTCCCTGGGAGGGCGACTGACATAAATCAGAGGCCCCACCTGTCTGCCACCCGGAGCTTCCTCCATGTGGCCTCCAGAGCTGGGTGGAGGTAGCACCACTGCAGCCTGTGGTCCTGGGGTGCTACGGGGACAGTGCCTGCCCAGAGTGGGTGCAGCACCAAGTGTGGATGTGAGTCCAGCCGGTAGAGCGACCGCCTTGGGGGATGGCCATGCCTCAGTACAGCTGTGCCAGCCACAGGCGGACACAGGCAGGAGTCTGAGTGGAAAGATGTCAGTGCTTTTAGGGCATCTGGGGGTCATGGTAATGAGAGGTCCCTGGTGACTTGGACCCCAGGACCTGTTAGCAAGGAGCAATGGCTGATGGAAATTGTAGGTGAGGGTGAGAACTGGAAAAGAGGTGAAGCAGGTGCTGGGACTTTTCTAACCCGATATTTACATACACCTAGCCCCTTGAAAAATACTCTTGCAAACAAGTAGAAGCTTATTTGCCTGTACGTTTTAAGTACTAATGTGATATCAACCAGATTTCTTAATGTCTAGATGCCTCTTAATTAGTACTCTAAACATTCTTACCAAGTGCCTTAAAAAGTAATAACTCTGTAAGTAACTTCCGGTTCTGATCTCTAGTAAATTTTTCAGAGACTGATGAATAGATATGGTTATATTAAATAGAGAAATAGCAAGAATCAACGAATGGGATCACATCATGTTCAAAAGCTTCTGCACAGTAAAGGAAACCACCAACAGAGTGAAGAGACAACCTACAAATGGGAAAAAATTTTGCCAGCTACTCCTAAGACAGAGAACTAACATCTAGAATATATAAAGAACTCAAAAACTTTAGACTCCCTAAAATAAAAGACTCAATCAAAAACTGGGCAACTGAAAAGAATAGACACTTCTCAGATGAAAAGATACAAACGGCCAATTAATACTTGAAAAAAATGTTCAATATTGCTGGCCACTGAAGAACCGCCAATTAGAAAAACACTGAGATCCTATCTCACTCCAGGAGAGGCAATCATCAAGAACTCAACTGGGAACAAACAGTGGTGAGGCTTGGAGAGAAAGGAGCCCTTCTCCACTGTTGGTGGGAGTGTAAACTGGTACAACCACTGTGGAAATCAGTATGGGGATTCCTCGAGAAATTAAATATCGAAATAGGAAAGAAAAATAAAATTGCATTGCTTCTCTTGAAGTTAGAGAAGGATGTAGCACAAGTTGGTTGGCTAGGAATGTACATTAGCAACTCGCTTTTGGAGAAAACCACTCAAATGAAACCCTGATGAAAAGCAAGTAGTAGCCACTACCTGGGAGAGCACAGGCTTAGCACGCGCCGGGCCCTGGGTTCCATCCTTAGAAGGCACACACACGTGCACACACGTCGTGTGTATACGTTGTATAATATTCAAACCAGGAGAAGCATATCTATCTCTTCTGCCATCTATCACTTCTTTGTAGTAAAAGCATTCTAAATTCATCTGTCTAACGTTTTGGAAGTACATAGTGTGTCATCTACAGTAACCCAGCTGCACAATAGAACACCATAACTTTGTTCCACAAAAACACGTACAATTTTATAAGTCAATTAAAGAAATAAAATAAGTGGTATGTTTGGGGGATTTATGCATTTGAAAGCATTACAGTGTATCATGATTTTACATGCATTCGGGTTTTCAGCCCTATAAGGCAAAAACAGCACTGCAATAGCAAGTCTCATTGGTGAGTAAAAATAAAAATTTGCACTTTTTGTTTTACACGATTCATGTGCAACTCTTATTGTCCTGAAAGCCTGAATCACACATAGAGAAGAGAACACCATTAAGACGCTTGAGAACTTGGAGGGAGCTTGTGGACCACACACTGGGGGTCAGTAAAGCCACCATCCCTCAGCTCCTTCCTTCCTCCCACCCTTGTCCTGTGCTGCGGGTGTGGACTCTGCAAACACCCGAGAAAACAGCGCTAGTGCGAAAGCAGCACCCCGTCTTCTCCCTGCTAGGCCACACCCCTCAGCCCTCCGTAAGTGCTTGTGTTCACGGCACCAGGCACATCTACTTCTCTCTGAGACAGGAGGCACGATTGGAAAATACAGTGAATATTTAAATTTTTAAGAAATTATTACAGTAAAAGACACATTGCCATGAATCCCCCTCAAAATATTCCCTCTCATTTCAAATGCACTTATCATTCCTGCTACTCTCTGAAGCAGCTCTGGAAATTCTCTTCTGTGTCTTTAGTTGTGCTGTGTGGCTGCCTCCATGTCCTGAATTGATTCAAAATGTTTGCCCTTCATGGTCATTTTGACTTTAGGGAAGAGCCTGACTTTGCGTGGTGCTCGGCCCAGTGAATAAGGTGCATGAGGACACACTGTCACGTTTTCACAGGCCTGTCTTTCCCGGGAATGGCACTCGGCAGCAGTGTTCACCACACTTTTGATCGTAACTCATAAAGACACTCAGCAAAGGACTTCCAGAGCTGCTTCGGAATGCAGTCAGAACAACGGGATGAGTGTATCTGAAGTGAGAGGGAGTATGCAACAGGGGTTAACAGCAATGTGTCTTTTACCGGAACCAATTTTTAATTTAAACATGCATCATATAGTTTGATCATACTGTGCACTTTCTGCTTCTCATTGTGTTGGTGTTTCCTGAGGGACAAGAACAACAGAAAACACACGAACCCAGTGTTTTTAATGCCTGAGTCCTCTAGTGCAGTGCTAAAGATCTCTAAGTACCTCAAGAGAGTCAGATACAGCACAGCATTTTGCACAGGAAAATGCCAAAAACACCCTGAAGTTACTGACTAGGGTGTCAGAACCTGTCCTGTCCTGTTAGGGCAGAAACTATCACATCTCACACTGCTCGATGTCTGCGCTGCTGACATCCCCTCAGTCCTCTATCCTTGTCTCTGCACTGCTGTGTGGTCTCTGACGGTGTTCATCAGGAGGACACCGGGATACACTGAAAGGCAAAGCTGTCCACGCTCCACAGGAGCTCTGGGCCTCCGAGGTCTCTATGGCCATCGCCTCGAAGCCTCCGGGCTCAGCAGCTTCGGACTCAGAGTGGTCTCCTGCCCCATCTCTGCTGGAAACCGAACCCCTCTGGGTCAGGCGAAGGTGGCGCAGGGCAGCCCCGTGGCCCTGCAGCACAGCCGGCTGCTGGACGCACTTCCTGGGCACAGGACGCCTTGCAGGCAGCAGGGCAGTCATGTCATCGGGGCTTCCGGTTTCAGCCCAAAGGACTAACATAATAGCATCTATGAAGAATGCGACTACAGATGTAAAATAAAACACTACAAAGGCGTGTTATTTCTGTCCCTGCCTATTCAAACAGCCTAATGCAAGAAGAAAATGAAACAGAATACTACTGAGCACACTCCTGGATAAGACTTATTATAGCTTTTGCCTGGTGAACTTCTCTAGGCCAACACCAGGTTTTCTTTGGTTTTATTTTACTACGATAAGTAATGAGATATATTAATGGTGCTCCTCTACTGTTTTACCGCGATTGATTTTGCCATCAGTGGGCCTCGTTTTGTCACTAATGAAATCTTTACTATTGGAAGCAAATGAAATAATTTATAAAGGAAACGGTATGAGCCAGAAAAAAGCCCGTCTGGTCTGCAGCTGGAGAGATTTGACCTCAGGCAGCTCTGCAGATGACCCAAGTAGGTCACCGCAAACAAGTCATGTCTTTGTTCTGTATTTTCCAGTAGGCACAGGGTGGCTCGTACGTTTTCATCTGGGTTAGGGAGCATGCAGACATTCGGGCACAAAGCTCCTCTTGTCCCGCTGGCCAGTGTCTGGACATGTGGCGGGCCACAGTGATGTGTACTACATGTGACGGCTCTCAAGACCACAGCTGGAATCTTACTCAGGAAGCTCCTCAGTTTCTGGAAAACCAAGGAATAAATGAATTCCCTTTATTTGCCTGCAGTCTGTTCAATTATAATGTCAGGAAGCTGATCCAAGTCTCCAGAATTTGAACGAGTACCACTTACCTCTTCCTACCAACAGAAATGCAACTCTATGTAAATATCCACTATGAATATTTAACAGCACATCAGATTTAAATTAGTGACTAAAGATGAAAGCCAAGAAGGCAATTTGCTCAGATGCCACACAGAGATCGTCTCTAAATTCATTCCTGATTTTTAAATCAGAATTTGAAACACTGGCCTCTTACACAGAGCCACACCACGTCACGAGGAGTGTCCTTAGCGAATGCCATCTGAAACTGTCTTGCTTAAAACTTGAGCAACCTGCACAGCCCCCAGTAAACTGTAAACAGATTTTATTGACTGAACAAATGTTAATGCCATCATATGTTAATGGGCAATGCTATGAAAAGCACCAAAGTAGTACAGCACTGGAACCTTTAAGGATGAAATATAGTACAACTTAGAAAACTAACTGTTAGAGACATATGCTGGCCAAGAAGGCTTCCAGCCCTTGTTGCTCGTCTTCACAGAACTCAGTTCTCACTTCGCTCCTGGTTAAGAGAATTTTGCAATTATACACAGATTTATTAGGTCCCAGGATTAAAATTTTCAGAGTAAGAATAAAAAATAACTATACTTCAGCACACCGTGTAATATTCAAATAACTTGCAAACAGCCACCTCAGCAAAAATCAGAGAGGGGAGAAGAAGTCGCAGATGAGGCTGGAACTGTTCGCCATAAAAGCTTATGAGAGAGTTGAAGTGCACAAATGCATGATCTAGGACTTCCACATCATAATCATGCAGAAATGTGAAGCCTCCTTTCACAGCAAATGCCCGGATGGCTTCGTTAATGAGCCAGGGAGACTTCACTTAGCAAGGCAGGGTAGTAGCTAACAGAGAGCGTGAGTTGGTGCCGGATGTCTCTGCTGAAATCCCAGCTTGCTCCCAGCTCTGTGACTTTGGACAAGGTGTGTTTCCCTTCTCCCCACTTCAGTGTCTTCACCTGTAAACCAGGTGTGTGACACGGGGCAGCTCACGGGGCAGATGTCACCGCCAGCAGAGTGAACACGTGCCTGGCACTCGGGCCTCCTACACGCCGAGTGTTGAATAAATGTTAGCTCCTCACCGCTTGGCAACTGTTCTTGACACTGGGCATAGCACCACTGAAAAGGTGGCTGGATGCAAACTATGGTCTTTCCTCCTAAGAAGTCCCTGAACTCACAGACTTGGTTTTCTCCATTTCCTCTGGTCTGGATTTGGTCCCCTCCTTTCCACAGGAAGAATCCTCAAAGATGCTGCCATCACCTTCCTGTTGTCCGTCCCTTTGAGTGGTTTCAGATGTTCGCCTTTCTTGTCCTCTCAAAGCTCTGAGTGCTGCTGAGCTTGGAACTCTTCCTGTGGAATCTGTGACCTGCAGCTTCTCTGGTCACTCTGTCCCACTTCTGCTTGCCAGTGGACCTTCCTTGTCTAGACCTTTGACTGTGCAAACTTAAGCTCTCAAGTGCCTCTTGGTCTCTGTTTTCTCTCCAGGCAAGCGCAGCCATGTCTAAAGGTTCATCGCCAGCACGTGCTAACGAATCACAACACAGGGCTGCAGCACAGACCTCTCTGCCCCGAGCTCCAGACCCCGCACGTTCACCTCCATTCTCCACGTTTACTTGGATGTCTTTATGACACTCCATAAAACTGGACTTCTCCCCGTACAGGGCTCCTGTGGAGGCTCCTACCACGTTGCTGAGGGTGCCTCAGCATCTCTCCTCTGGACTCCTGCAGCAGCCCCCCACCCACCCCCACACTCCATTCTCCTTGCAGCCAGAGTGGAACACTGAGGTCGCCAATGTGATCACCTCGCTCGCTGTGCAAATGCTCGCTGGCTCCAATATTCACGTGACCATGAACTCGCTCCTCCTTCCTCTCCTGCCTGGCTTCATCTGCCTAGGCTCTAGCCACTCTGGCCCTCCCTGTCCCTCCAGGGCCACCAACAAGCCAAGCTGTCCCACATCCTCTGCTTGCAGCCCCCATTCTTCTCCGTAGCTGATGTCCTACTTGTCCTCTCTTGTTTCAAGGTCACTTCCTCAGGGAAGTGGCCCCAAGGAAGGTCAAGGGCCCAACGTGTTTATCACATTTCACATTATGTATTTATTTACTCAATAAAGCTATTTATAAAAACTGTTCACAAACACTATTTACAAACTTACAAAACCTATCCTGTCTTTTCCAGCAGTCTACTCGATCCCAGAGGTCAAAGTGCCACATCTGTGTGTCCCTATATTGTTGTCCCAGTAACCTCTCACATGAAAAGGCACGAATGCGACACCACCAGACATCATTTGAAGACACTTCTCACGACTTTCCTCTTCCTCCACGGTAAGAGAGTCCTCACCTAAACACCATGGCTGCAAGTCACAGGTCCTCCTGGTGACCTTGACCACATCATTTACCTGAGCTGGACACAAGGGCAGAGAAACTCATAAGGAAAAGGTGGCTCCACAGCGACTACCCAAGGAAACCTGGCACTCAAAAGACAAGTACACCATGAGTACAGTTTATGGGAAACGGAATCTGCCTGTGAGCACTGCAGGGGCATTTGTCACTTTCCTTCAGAGGACTCTCGCTCACCCACTCATTCGCTGATTTATTCATTCATTCAGCAAAACTGTGACTCCTAAATTCTAGACTTGGGGCCCACAGCCTGGGAGGAATGCTGCTGGGTGACAGATACACTATAAACGTAGCAGGGACAACTCCTGTGCTTGTGTTTGGAGGGGACAATAAGATTAGGGAAAGCAGGGAAGAGGGTCTTGGAGAATGGCTTGTGGGCTGAGGCGGGGAGAGCCAGAAGCACGCCCCAGGGCTGCTGGGAACACCGACTGCCCAGGACCTACTACTAACATCCGCTGAGGCAGGCAGTGGGCAGAGTGCAAAGGCTCCCCTGGGTGCTGCTGGTGTCTAGCCCCTCCCACCCCGGACCACTCCTCATGGGTTCCGGAAAGGGAAGAGCTCAGGGTGCCTGGAGACCTGCTGTCCTCCTGCACAGCTGCAGTCCTCAGCTCCAGCCCCCTCTGGCACGCGTGGGACCCTTTGACCTTGCACAGGGATACGAATCAATTCATGGGTCCAGGTTTTCCTTTGCTTCCAGCCCTGACTGAAGGAGGATCATGGTAGGGGCAGCACCAGCCACGCGGGGGAGAGGTCATAGCAGGGGACGGGCAGGGCAGGGAGGGTACGTGGTTCTCTTCAGCAGTATTCAGAAAACTGGGAAAACTCTTGATTGCAGCAACCTGTTTTACTTTAATTGAATTTTACTTTACTTAAACTATATCTTTTTGGTATGTGACTCAAGTTTTTATTGAAACTTCAGGCCCTGGCTAGAGGATAGAAGAGAAAAAAACAAAACGACAGATTTCTTTCATATTTTTGGAAAGGTTCAGAGATGATAAAAGGAGTAGAGTTTTGCTAATTAACGAAACCTGAGTGGTATCCGGTGTGTTTTGGTATTATCATCTTCCAGATAGAAACGACTTGACCAATCAAAGAAAAGTGCCTTAAAACAGAGTATTTGGATGCCAGACATGAAAGTATGTCAAAAGAGAAAAAAACAGGAAAATTTTTATCAGCACCATATATAATCGGTTGTTTAATCTAAATCAAAATACAATAGAAATAACAGGGATATAAAATACAATCGGGGCTTTATTTAACATGCACTCAAGTGCCAGACGTGAAGCTGCACGCTTTGACAATTGTTTTCCATATAAAAGACTAAAAGAGAAATCATTATAGATTCAACATATCAAACTTCAATTGATTATTCCGGCCAACTTATGAGTAAAGGGATTTATTTATGAAGTAATGCTTTCCAGAAAGAAAAATGTCTGTTTTTGAAACACCTTGTTAATGTAAAACTTTCAGCCAAGTAATTCTATAACATTACTGAAATGCACTAGCAGTTCAAGAAAAAGTGTGTGGGATGTCCCAAAGTCAGGAACACATTAAAATGAAGTCGCTGCCATTTTTTTTTTTTTCTTTGAAAGGACATAGCCATACATCTCATCCAGTTTGTCTTGGTGTTTTGCCCAGCGTAATATCAGTTTCAGAGACCTGTAAATTATCAGGTTATTCCCCTGAAAAAAATACGAGTAGAGAAAAACTACAAGTTGATGACGACTTCCTGATTACAAGCCGGAGCACTCAGGGAACACTCGTCTGCACAACGGCCCAAGCAACCTGCGAATGTGTGTGGGAGACCGGCTCGTGGGGAGGATGCAACGCTGAGGAGGCGGACGGTACAAAGGACAGGCGGGCAGAGCACCAGTACCAGGGAAATGGGTAACACGCAAGGTGACATAGAAATACAACTTCACACTCTGAGAATTACCTCTTTGTCATGTGCTTCTGATTCCAATTAAGTTTCAGAGAAAAACAGCAAGGCAACCCCTGCCTGACTCAAAAAGTACTGACTGTGAAAGGAGGCTCTTAAATGGCAGGGTGAAAAATGGTGCATCCACACGTGAGCACCGTGGTATTTTTCATCTGAAGTCTGTTCCTCTGTCTTCAGCTGGTTGCTTTAATAGAGAACCACCTTAGCCTGCACAAAGGCTCCCACATGGGGTAAAGTCCTAGATTTCTACGGAAAGTGTTGCTTCTTTATGTGTCATGTGGGCAACAGATGTGACTGCCCTCAGAAAAGGTAAACGTCAGTCAACAAACCAACCGTGGGCTTGCCAGGATAACATGGCCACATGACTCCTTTCTACTTGGCATCTGTGCCCAAAACATGGATAACATTTTGAAAAGAATATCCTTACCCGGATTATTTCTTCCACACAGCTGTTGCTTTCTCCAGATCTACTCTCCTGAAAGCAAAGGAAAAAAAGAGGAATTAACCCTGCTAGAACAGATTTACAGTCACAGAGAGAAGACAACATGCAAGCTTCTCAATCAGCGGCAAAAACAACAGAGTTTTAGACCAGGAGAATGCCAAGGTCCGGACTCACTGAGAGCTTGCTCCTTAAGGCCGGCTGCCCCTCCAGACAGCGTGCCCCTCCCCGGCCTGGCCTGGAGGGCAACACGTTCCCGCTCGGGGACTCAGTCCACCAACCACAAACACACGAAGGGAGGCGGGCTCTGAGCAGTCCGGAAGCTGAGCCTGACAGCTGGAGCTCTGTACCCTCGGGCTCCATCAAGCATGGAGACTGTGGCCCCTGCTGAAACAGTGGCATGTCTAGGGCTGGAGAGTGAAAAGGGTTAGGAAAAATCTGGTAGCGCCACAGTCCTCCAGTCCTAGGTTCACCGGTTTGGTGGGAGCCAAGCTGAAAGACCTCCCCAGCGGTCGCCACGGCAGGCTAATGTCATGTTCAGAGTCACCTGTTCTGCAGTGGCCCCTGCCATGCAGATGCCGGGGACTTGGCAGTGCGGCAGCTCCGGGTCACAGCAGACACGTACCAGAGGTACCGTGTGGTTACTGCTGGTGACACGGCCCTGAGCACAGGATGCAGTTTGGGGGGCAGAAAGCAGCCCTTGCCGGCAGTGGAAGCTCTGTCTATGGTCTTGGGGAGGTCAGTCTCTGGCCATGACTCAAAGGTGCTGTCCTAGTTCTCCCACCAATAAAAAGGCCACTTTCACTTTCCTGGTTTTCTAGATGATTCCACGGCATCCAGCAGCTCACAGCTCACCTGCGGCTTCCTTGGTGCAGCCATCCCTGACCCCAGGGACATACCAGCAGGGGCATTTGCTCCCCATCCCTGCCCTCCCCAGCTGCAACATAACAACGGCCTGTCCAATTCAGTCCCCTCCCTCCAGATCACACTCCATGGGCTCAGGAGCTCTGTGTCATCCCAACATGCCTCCTGTGGAATGATGTGCAACAGCATTTGACAACAGATGCAGTTTGGGGGGCAGGAAAGCACCCTGGCCTGCAGTGGAAGCTCTGTGGTAGGGGCAGGGGAGGAAGAATGAATGAATTTACTTCCTGTGGTTCTCAGGTGGTGGAGCCTCACAGAATCAGAGCTAGGAGTTTAGAGATAATGGAGCTCTACCCAAGCCCACACCTTGGGCTCTCCATCCCTTTTCCTGGGGGCAGAATGGTCCCCCTACCTAGAAAAAGTGATTCGTCCAGGTCTCCAAACTGAGGGCCAGAAAGTTCAAGGGTGTAACAGCAGAGCCTGGGTCACAGCAGCTGAGGCTCGCTGGATCCTTGGAAAGGACCCCTCTGGTGATCTGTGGTAAGATGAGTGGACTCAACTCACTCCTCAAACCCTATCTGCAAAGCTACTGCCATTCTTCTCACTCTATTTCCAGGTCCCCAATTGTCCCTACTGTGGAGCATGGCAGCAGAGCAGATCCTAAACTCTCAATATACTTTCTATTTTCTACCTTAGAACAAGTAAAAGGAAAGTGGACCTCACATTCTTTTGGTGGAACTACCCAGATACCATAACATACTAAAGACTTCTCAAATTAAACATCACGTTGGATTCTTTAAAGCCAAACTTCCCCTGAAACCCACCTGTACATCATTTGATGTGGTTTATATAAAAGACAAGTTGCTCTCTGATGACCTCTCTCTATAATCCTGTAAATCTCCACCACCCGACTGTGATAAGGGACTGCGTGGCGAGAGAAATGTGGGAAAGATGCACTGTTAAATACTTTCACCGTCACCAGCGTCAGTGTACATAGGATATCACACTGTGTCGATTCAGTGGCGGCTCTAACCAGGAGACTCGGTGGTCCCAGTAGGTCCTTTTCTGCTGGGAAGTTGCCAAGGTGAGGCTAACACCAGTCTCGTGAAGTCTTGGCCCAAGTCGCAGCCTGAACAGACTTTGGCAAGAAACATCTTGGTCTTCTCTAGAGCTTTTCCCCTCAAAACTCAAGAAGGGCCCCATACTGGTTTGGATCTCCAAGGCTCCACGTGGGTTGGAGTAGAGCCACGGTGCACCGCGCTGCAGAAATCCTCAGTGGGACAATACTGTGGCGCTCACCTCAGGCCAATGTAATGACTTTAACAGATCGAAACACCACAACCCTGAGAAGTGAAGAGCTTTGTCCAAAATCATTCAAGCAGCAAGGGATAGTCTGGGCGGAAGCCATACACATTTTTTTTCAGTACTGGGTCAGTGCATTTTTTCTACTATCTCATGCTGTATCTAGGCTTAATCTTCAGGATTGGCTCGAGTTGAGGTAACTTTCATGCTTAAAGTAAGGAAATGAAATAATTCAGATAGCATTTGGTACATTTCCTCCTTCTTTCCATCATGCAAAATATCCAATACTTTGTCTCTAACTCACTAAACTCCAATACCACATGCACAGACCAAGGGGATAGGAGAGGGGACAGGAAGCAGAGAGAAAGAGTTGAAACTACAGTCCTTCCTGTGGCATTAAAAAAATAAGAGCTGACAGTTTGTGTCCTCAGAAATTGGAGGATGGAATCCCATTTCATCTTTCCCAGATCCACAGAAGGGGCAGAGGAACAGCAAAGGCCCGGGGAAGGGGGCCTGGAAGGCCATTGCCTTCCTCAGGTCTTTCTCAAGCCTGGTTTCAGCTATAGTTGTGTACTCTGATTATATTTACATTTTGAAAACTTGCCATGTTTACGCACAAAATTAAAACACACATGTAATTTACATCTCCAAATTTGTGTTTATATTTTTCACAATAAAATTATTGCTTCCCTTGGAAAGGTACCCACTGAGAAGGAGGGCTGCACAATGTAAATTTTAATTACTCTGGATTTTTTTGAGGGCCTGTAGCTGTTGTTTCACGCTGAGTTGCTGAGCTATTGCTCCATATTTACTCCGACTTTGATGAACCCACCTCATTTTCCTATCGTTACATTTTGAAATGTGTCATAACAGTCTCACCTCATTGAACCTCCAACTAAACTTCAATTAAAAACTAGCATCCCAGCTGACTCTCCTTCACTACAGCCTTGCCTGTCATGTGCTTCCCCCCCAAATCCAACCATTCAGACATGCACACTGCAACACTGCCAGGGAAATGTAAGGAGCTAAGCGGTGGGAAGGCAGAGCGCGGGAAACCACCAGGAGCGTCCCATCCCCGGCTGCAGAAGTCCCTAATTACCATGCCAAGCACAGAGCCCTGGAAGGAACAAGGCTTAAGGAGAAAAGACTCCATTAAATCAGAGGGAAATGGCATTTCATCTCAAAGATGAGCTGCACACGTCCTAGCTTTTGAAAATAGTTTAACTCTTCGTCAGACACATTTCAGGTGGACCTTCATTCCAAAAATGCTGTTCTTTAAAGATCACAAAACCTTCATTTGTCTAGCACTCACAAGACCTTGGGGCATTTAGAAATGGCTTATCCCATGCACACATCTAAATATTCCTGCAGAACTATTTTAAAATATATTTTACTGTTACAGAGTTACAGGAAATCTGAGATGAAAAGAAATTAGGAGTTCTGCCCATGCCACAAAAGCACCAATGTGGGACCTAAGCCTGAGTTCAGGGATTGTCATAATTCTACAGGAAGCCCCGTCCCTACAACCGTGTCCTCAGCCTGGCCCTGAGGACCGAGTCACCAGCGAAGGAGGAAGCAGCCAGCCAGTTGTCTTCCTGATCCAGCCCATCTGCACCTACTCCGAGCCATTCCCTTGCGAGGGCTGCACTTAGCTTCAGCACTGTGCAGCCCCCTCTGCAGGGCATCGCTCAGCCCGCCCACGGGCCTCTGCTCTGCCACTGCGGTCCCACGGTCACTGCCACCATCACCATCGTCACCTAGACATTTCTACACCACAGGAAAATGAGCAAAGGCAATATGAGAAAGATAGAGGATGTGAAAAGGTAAATCATGAAAATGGAAACAAAATGATGACAGAAATACTAACATCAACTAAAGGACAGGTCCTAGGGACAAAAGCAAGTGGCACGACTCAGCATGAGGACAAAATAACTAGGGCATTAGCAGAACAGCAAAATAAGATATGTTAGGGGAGAAGGAAGAGAAACAGGATTATGATGGGTAGAAATCTTCAGCCCACCTGTTTTTCCTAATAGGGTACAACAAAAACAAACAAATGAACAAAACAAACAGAAAAACCCATCCCCTCTATAAGGGAATAGAGAATTTGAACAAAAATTAAGCAAGGCTCGATTAATAGACACAAGAAACTTAGAATGTTGGGAGGAAACCCACCTCGCCTCAGGGGTATACAAGATAGTTACTTCAGTGGGAAGTACCGACACGATTTTGTGTCACTTAGATCTCAGCTGAAGAAAAAGCTTCAAAACTTCCAAAGAGTAACTGTTTCACAGTCTGGACTCCTTACCCACAAATATACCAAAACTATGAATTAAATACACTGTGGACATAAAGATCTCCTAGAACTTTCTGAAATACAACAGAAACCATACCCAAATCATTCTTTATATGCTCAGAAACTAATGTTAAAATGCAGCAAAATAAAATCATGACATGCCTGCAAGATTTTCTTAGAGACAAAGTCATACTGTCCAGGTTTTCATTATGTTCTCACAAAGGAAATTTATGTTCTAAACAATCAGTTGGAAGTTTATAATCTAAACAGAATACAAAAGAAGGCAAGAGGACAAAAATTACAAACAGGGAAAAAATATTTATAGAATACAAGATCAGGAGAATCTACAAATCCAAAATATAGTTTCTTAACGAAAAAAAAATGCTACACCAGTAGATAAGTTACATACAAAACTATTCAATAAAAAAGCCTAAATAAAATATAATTTAAGGTAAGAAGATAAAATAATTTATAAAGTATAATTATAAGAAGATATTAATGTGAAAACAGAGCACAATGCTAGTATGTAAAAAATTTGAAGTTGGTGCTGAAAAATGCTGAAAAAAACACACTTAAGAAATAAAAACAATGACCATCCAGCCTTTCCGAGTTTAGCTTCTATGAGACTGGTGGTCATGTGTGGTTTTGTCCTTTTTGATACTCAAGAAATAAAAACAAATGAGACATATAATACTGAGGATGCAAATAAAATAAAATAAAAATTACCTTTGCATAGAGCTTCTAGCTAGATAGTTTTCAAATAAAGTATTTCAGATGTTTAAGGGGAAGCTAATTCCCATCTATTTTTTTCTTGCAGAATAGAAAGCAATGGAAATCCATGCATTTTATTAAGGCAGCAGAAAAAACTAAGGAAAGAGAATTGATCAATACTCCTTAGGAAATAAATATAAAAGCTTCAATACATTAGTAACAAATATAATTCAATAAAACATTACAAGAAGTCAGAAGTGGCAGTGCTCTTCTGTAATCCTAGTACGCTGGGGAGTTGAGGCAGGAGGACAAGTTCAAGCTCAGCCTGGATAACTCAGTGAGACCCTGCCTCAAAACAGAAAAAAAAAAAAGAAAAAAAGAGGTGAGCGTGCACCTTAGTGTGAAGGCCCTGGGCTCAACCCCCAGGACTAGAAAAAATTTTACAAGAATTGATGGGTTTTCACCCAGGAATGTAAAAGGGGTTTAATAGTTAATATTAGCGCTCTGGGGAAGTATTGCATCAGTAGGGAAAATAAGTAAAACTACGATTATCTCAACTTACTCATCTTTGATCATTTACCTATAAAAATCCAAAAGACTTCACCATTACTGTTATTTAAAAAGGGAGTTAGTAAAGTGATGAGCTTAAATGAAACAATCACGTTTAGTAGCTCTTCTGTGCCACAGTTATGAGTAATTTAAAAATATGCAAAAAAATCTCATGTCCAACATCAAATAAGATCACTGAGGATAACCTTCACAAAAATGTCTGAGATGTATGTATCAGAAGAAACTTAAGAATTCCACTGAAATGTACCCAAAAAAGAAAAAATGAAACAAGCAAATAAAAAACCCAACCTGAAAGAGACTGATCTAGACTTCTCAAATACCTTGCAATTCTTATATGTAATGCAAAGGCAAAATAAATAAGAAGCCAAGCAAATATACGGAGAAGAAAAGACTACAAACTACAACAACTTAAGAAAAAAATTCAGTGGCATTTGGTACATTTACAATGTTGTGAGCAGCAACTGCCTCTAGTTCCCAAATATTTCCATCAGTCCAATTAAAACCTTATAGTTGTTAAGCAGTTTCTCCCCACCCCCCTGTGTCTCATACATTAACTTCTTAATATGATTTTATAGGATTAACAAAAGTAGGTTAAGCATCCCTAATCCAAAAATCTGAAATGCTCCAAAATCCCAAAGTTTCTGAGTGCTGATAAGACGCCACCCGGGGAAAATTCCACATATAATCTCATGTGATGGGTCAGTCAAAATGCACAAAATTATTTATAACGCTGCATAACATTACCTTATGCATATAAGTATATATGAAACACAAACGAATTTAGTATTTAGGCTTGGGTCCCATTCCCAAGATATCTCATTATGTGTATACAAATACTCCCCAAACCAAAAACACCTGAAATCTGAGATGCCTTTGGACCTCTGCATTTTGAATAAGGACCACTCAAACTGTACTATACTTCACTGGAAAGAATAAAAGAGAAAAGGTCTGTGGGTCCCATCTTCTCACACAGCAGATTTTACAGTGGTAGCTCTCTCTCATTTATGTGTTTATGGGCAATTCTAACAGAGTACTTGGTACAACTCAGTAGGTTCCCCATAGTGTCTATTAAATGAATGTTGAGTGAAAGTGACCAATAAGTTGACTTTCAAAAAGACAACTCGACTTTGAAAAATTAAAATGCTGAACTCTGTAAGTAACCAGGGCACAGTCACCTACATTACCAGGATATCTTTGCTTTATGCAAAAAGCAAACAAATGACAATAAAGCACCAGTTACCTTAAAGAAAAATGCTTAGAGCATCAATATTTACCTATTTCATTAAAATTAAGCTTATTTAAATTAATACCCAATTAGTACCCTTATAAAAATTAATACCCATTAGTATTAGCAAGCCATCTGACTTTCTCAATTCCTACCTTCATACCTGGAAATCAAAGAAATCAAAGAAAAAATATATAGCCTCTTGCAGGTAAACAACAACATTAAAGTGTTGCATGTGGAACATTCCTAATCTAAAACCAGAAATCTGAAATCCAAAACTTTTGGAGTACCGATATGATACACAAGCAGAAAATTCAAAACCTAATCTCATGTAACAGGTCTCAGTCAAAATATAGGCATGTAAAAATATTGTATGAAATTACCTTAGGCTATGTGTATAAAGTGCATATAAAACAAAAATGAATTTCATGTTTAGACTTGGGACCCATCCCCACAATACTTCCCTCTAAATACATGCAACTATTCCAAAATCTGAGAAACATCCAAATTCTGAAACACTTCTAGTTCTGAGCATTTCAGATAGGGATACTTGCCCTGCACTAATGGATTTTCTATCAGATTCTTAGCCATAGAAAAGGACTTTCAATTATAATATTATTTGTATAATGAAAATTAGTGATCTCAATTGGAGCTTGTAGTGATAAGAGCATTTAGCTTTCAGGAACTTAAGCGGTCTACCATTGTGCTGACCTTATCGAAATGCTATTGATAGCATAACGAGATTAGAACCCGGGACAGTGACTTTACATCCTGATCACTCATTGACACGGAGTGCTTTTCCACGGGGTCATGTCTCGGTCATGTGCCGAACCGTATCGGGGTCATCTTCCGCCCTGCCCCGTCAACGCTGGGTAAAGAAACCACAAGGCAGTCGTAATGAACACGTGCTTCCTACTTGTAATTGACACTGACAAGAACACTTTAAGACCTCTGGGCTCTTTCACCTCAAGTCATTACTTCCTGCAAGGGAAGACAGCCACTCAGGCAGGTGTGACAGCAGCGCCCCATTCGGCCCTCACATTACAGGGTGATTCCTTTTCAACATCTTCCTGAATCTCATCCTGCCCCATTTATCTGCTCCACAATCTACTAACAAGTATGCTGTCATGGGTAACAGAAGGTTTGCAGATAGGATAGCCCCACAGAATGTCCTTTACTTTTTCCTCGAGGGTAGAGACATACATACAGGAAAAACACATTTGATTATCATTCATATGCGGGAACATGTTTTTCTTCTCTAATCATGAAATTCTGAACATAAAGGTTTGTGAGATAGAAAGAATAAATCTTATGTAGCTGAAGAAAGTAACCAATTAACTCAGGACTGCTCTAATTTGTGTCCCACAGCAAGGCACATAATCAATTCTTTTTAGCCATGAATGGAAATGGCTACTGGAAATGGCCAAGGTGGTACTTAGTGTTTGACAATCAGGCAGGCACTCCCTTACCCAAAATACTTGAGATCACAAATGTTTTAGATTTCAGATCTTGGAATATTTGCATATATGTAATGAGATATTTCAGGGATGGGAACTAAGCCTAAACACACAATTCTTGTTTCATATACACATTATGCACATAGACTGAGGGTAATTTCTTTATATATTTTTATTTTCATTAGTACATGTTTGCAGTACACAAGGGTCACATTTATTGTGGGAGGTTGATACATGTCCGTAACACAAGGTAATTTTATATGATATTTTAAATAATTTTGTGTATTCTAGCTGCAACTCATCACATGAGATCTTTTTTTTAAACCAAGAACATGTATTGGTACACTGTATACATAATGATCACATTCATCATGGTTATTTTGTACCTGTACATGATGTATCTTGGTTCCCCTCTCTTCCCCACCCCTCCCTTCTGCTTCCCCCTTCCCTATTTACAGTAGGTTTATTTATAGTTTTCCATTTTTTCCCTTTCCCCTTTCTTTCCTTTTTCTCTTCCTTCTTTTCCCCCTTCACTTGTGGCATCCTGTTAGTGCTCAAAAAATTTGGGGTTTTCGCTGGACATGGTGGCGCATGCCTGTAATTCCAGCATTCAGGAGGCTGAGGCAGGAGGATTGCTGTGGGTTCAAGGGCAGCCTGGGCTACACAGTGAGTTCAAGGCCAGTCTGAACTACATAGCAAGAGCCTGTCTCAAAAAAACAAACAAAAAAGAAGTTGGGAATTTGGATTTCAGATCAGGGATGATCAATCTGTACTCTTTCTGGCATAGTCATTCATTTTATTTAAGCCTTAGCCAACAGATGTAAAGCAAAGACTCCAAGTGTGATGGTTGACTGATTGTGTCAACTTGTAAGAGAAGTTTAACTAAATTGGTTTAGCAATTCTACACCCTAGGGTGTAGAAGATCCACCCTAGGGCGGCCCATTCTCTAGATGGTATATAGGGGAAATGAAGAGGGATCTAGGGCGGCTGGTTTCTTTGGATCGGTTTCGCTTCCTTTGGAGGAGCTCCAGACCTTCACCTGGATACTTCAGATCTCTAGACCTTCGCCTGGACCCTTCAGACCTTCGCCTGGATCCTTCAGGCCTCCAGACCTTCGCCTGGATCCTTCGGTCCTCCAGACCTTCAGCTGGATCCTTTGGACCTCCAGACCTTCAGCTGGGCCCTCCGGATCTCCAGCTTGCAGATGGACCCTGTGCACGCTTCCACGCCTGACTTGTAAGAAGCCCGAGGAAGCCAAATTGTAAGCTCTCAAATATTCATATATCTACCATTATATCTGTTTCTCTAGAGAATACTGACTAATACACCAAGTAACCCATTAGATGTCACATTCTCCATGAGTCACTCTTGCTGTTACCATTCGACTGTCCCCACTAGGTCTTAGGTCTGTCTGACCCACAGGGCAGAATTTATTCTGTGTACATGACATCAGCTGTTTCTCCTGATGCTCTCTGAGATGTGCTCTAAATACATGCTGAACAAATAAACACAGCAGAAGTCAGTGGGAGAGCAGGGGAGAAGGCCTGTCTGAGGGCGGGCAGCAGGCAGCACTGGAGAACACGACTCCAAGGCTGATATGGACTTCTGCTCAGTTGTAGGAATTTTTCAGCAAAGTCTTATATTTTTATATCAATCTATGTGTAATACCATATTTAAAGATTTTTTTCTTTTTTTAATTGTAGACTTTCACGGCACTTGCGTTCTTGACTCTGCTGGTGTTTCACCATTAGTTTTGGCCAATATTGGCAGGCACTGAGGAGGAGAGCTATTGGAGAGGCGATGGGTGTTCTTCCCCCTCAACTCCCATAGAGTGTTGGGTTCTGGGAAAACAGTGTGCGGTCTCAGGGCGAGTGAGGGTGGGTCTGTCTGCTTCCGAACTTGGCATACCTGGGGATGCATCTGGACACTAATCACACACTCAGCCTCTCCTCTCTCAGGGTTGGCCTTGGGAAGCCCCCCAGAAGTGACTCTGACTGCTGAATTTCCGTGAAGAACATCATCAGGTAAGGCCACCTGTGACCCCTGCCCAGCAGCTCCGGAAGGAGAGAGAGATTTCTTCAGTTCCCAGTGTCCCTTCTACCAAGACGCCAGACTGTTTTCTGTCACTATTCAAAAGTCTCTGGGTGGAGCCCCATGAGAACACAATGTCTCTATCTTCATACCTTCGCTAGTATCACAGACCCCATGGTGCTGCCATGCAAAGGGATGAACGAACAAATTTTACAAAATGAAAAGGCTGCTAAGAGGTAGTCATCACATTTGAAATACGCCGAGATTAAGATGACAAGACTCCCTGTGCACAGAATACAGATGTCCCCTCTCCAGAAAAAGATGGGATGAAAATCATTTCCTCAGGTCACTGTGGTTTTACAACCTGTGGGTTCTTTGGCTTCTCGCAAGAGGTTACTATCATGCAGAACTGACCATAAAGCACATTTCCTGATTAAGAATCTCCCTTTTCAATGGAGAAAACCATTAACTGTGTTTACCAAAAACAGGCTAAAAATCTAATTAAAACACCCTCAAGATTATGTTGGAATAACATAACAAAATATGAACATTTTGTGATAAATACTAGCAAGAGCAGTCAAATTAAGTCAGAAAGTGTAAATGGAAATTGTCAAGGTTGTTTTCTATCTAACACCATAATAAAAAATCATTCAGTTATCAACCATCCTGTCCAACAAAATGAGTATTGAAGAATAACATGCAATGTTTGATTCTGGACTTGATTTCTAGCACTGGAAAAATAACTAATTTTGAGAAATGATTTCCTTAAAATGAAAATAAAGGACACCCAGAAACTTTGTTATAGTAAAGAACTTAATGACACAGACTATTTAATATAACTTACAATCAAAGAGAGGGACCAAAAAAAAATCTACAAAGTAATCTAAGGAGTAAAAGGAAAAGGCTGGCCATGGCTTAGGTAGATGGTGTAGTATGAAATGGTACAAAATTCACAATGACAGAATAAAGCACGATTCAACTTCTAGACTGTCTAGATTTCTGCAAAGCATCTGTCAAGGTCTTAGAGATCTCCCAGAAGGCAGATGGAAATGTACAAATCAGTTGCTCATATGGTTATATGGATGGGTAGCTAACTAAATTACCAAGCCTCAAGAACATTGGACCACAAACATTTATTGCATGCTTAAGATGTGGTTAGCATGTTCTAGAAGTTAGAGATTCTTAATGGAATAAAACAGATAAAAGTGACTGCCCTCGTGGAGTTTATCTTTTAATAAGAGGCGACAAGAAGATAATAAAAAATAAATTATAGAGAACACTAGAGGATGAAATGTTATGGGGAAAAATTACAATGGGACCTGTAAGTGTGGATGGGGCATTATGTGTGTAATCTGTACATCTCAGGAACGTGCTACTGCCGATAACCAAGTCATCGTTTAAGAGCATCCTCATCTAGTCTCCTCCTAGCTAGAAATCTACAGTGTTTTTCTTCCACTCTGAGAAATTCACTGTTGTAAGTAATGACGGTCCTTTTCCTATCTACCATGCCGCCAAGCTGAAAGCTGCAGGGAGATAGAAAGGGGCCAAAACTGATAAAGGATTTCAGGATCCAGCAGACGACTGAGCAAAGTGGACATACCCATCATGGGAAGGAGAATAGTTATGTGGCCACCATGAATGTTTTACCTGTTAAAAGGGTACTGTTACGGAAGAGGGCTCAAACTTCCTTTCTGATTTTCTGCCAACTCAACCCCACCAGGACACTGATGCAATGCCGTTTAGACCCTCCAGTTTCCATAGGATCCAAATAAGCCTCTTCATAAAGTCCTCAGCCTCAGCTATTTTGTTATAGCAACACAAAATGGACTAAGACACAGCAAAGCCCTGCGTTAGAAAAAACATCATAAATAATGCTTCATACATGACAGGCAGGATTCCCCAAAGGGAGGTGCAAGCACTGAGGGGCCATGCCATTCCATAGGTTTGCTGGACTTGACTAATCCTGCTACGGTGGTAATAAATTCCAGCTGCTTGCTTTCATCTTCTGTTCCCAGTTCCTCAAATCTTACTGTATGATCAAAAATCATACAGGTTTTATGTTGTGTATTGTGAAGGTCAGTGGAAAAAAATGTATAGAAATGTTTCATGTCTGACTGTGCTGGAGTTTGCCCTTTATAGCACTTTATCCCCTGCTTTGAGCACTGTTTGTGGCTTCTCCTGGGCTCGCCGGTGGCACAACTGAGGCTCAGAGGAGGGAAACATCAGCCCACAGTACAAAGACCCTTGCTTTTTAGCTCCTTTTGTAATTCCGGCTTTAAAGCAATCAAAAGTTTTTATTCTACAGAGATGAAGCTGCTGCTTCTTTCCCAGGAAGCTCTAATAGCTACAAAGACCTCCTCCGTGAAGCCTAAAACGCTTTCTAGGATGTAGTTATAGCAATAAAAGTGTCTTCAACTCCCACTGTATCTCCGAGCTGATAAACAGAATTTGTTACTTAACAAACAACCCGCCAACACTTCGCAAAAATTAGAGCAAACTGTCCTTTTCTAGATGTAGCAGAGTGTAACCCTCAATATTATTGTTTTCCCTATTTGTGTAGGTTTAATACCAGACAACTCTTAGACTAGTTCTGGCCTAAAATCACAGAAACATTTCACCCAGTCACAGGCCAGGAAGCACGGCGAGCCGGAGCAAACCTATATTGCAGAGAAGCGGTGAGACTCAGCTGGGCTGTACCACGAGCCACTCTCCCAGCTAGGCAGGCACCTTGGTAGTCCTCATTTAAAAAAGAAACCAAAGCATCTTCCTCGGGATATTGGTGGGCTTATTTTTCATCATGACTTGTGTTAAAAGGAAAGGCCTGGGGTTGGCCCCGCTCAATACAGCTTGTCCTGTTTCCTGCTGTCAATCTGTTAAGCAAGAAAATGCCTTCATGTTGGCACTGTGCCCCAAAAGAAGGGGAAAAAATCCCCACGAGACTGTGTATTTAATATCCACATAGTCAGTTTTTAGAAAAACAGCACAAAACAAAACAAAAACCCAAGGATGATCCAGAGAAGACTCCTGGAAAACCTGTTTGAAAACACAATTTGAGTTCAAGAAAACTCAAAAGATGACAGAAAACAGTGATGTCCACAGAACCCGTTAGGTGGCTGGTGAAAGAATCCCAGTGTCTAGAAAGTCACTTATTATTAGTTGTAGTTCATGTGTCTTTACCCCTAGTCGACTGTTGGGTGCCAGCACTGTGCTGGTAGTGAGATTAAAAGGGTGCTCAATCAGACAGGGCCCACATCCCACAGAGCTGACACTCTCTAGGGCAAGTCAGGCAATAGACATAAATGAACAGGACAATTCTGGACAGAGACAAGTGCTCAGATGACAAATAAACAGGGGATGAGAGAGGGCTGGCATAATCACCATGATTCTGCTCAGCGCAAATGACACTTCCAATTACACAGGTATAATGAGGACTTTAGTCCTTGGGATGAAAGTCTTAAACTGAGGGAGTATGCTAATAACAGTGGGCATAAAAGCCAAAACTATAACAACATAAAACTGAAACGAAGAAGTAATATGCGATCCTAATTTCTACTGTGTCCCCAAGACCCTCGGAAGAACCTATTTATAATTTCATCACAGCCATTCTGAAAAGGTAGAGAAAGAATCACAGGTTTTTTGGAAAAGAAATTTGCAAATAGCATGGCAGTACTGCAAAATGCAAATGTAAATGCTGCCGATCCATCTGTTCAATATTACAGCAATACTGGGAAAAAGATCTGAAAGAAATGATGTTTGAAATCATTAAAAAAATAACATGTCAAGTTTAAAATACTCAAGAATCTTAAAACCAGCATCAACACATTCAACCATATGGCCCTACAGCAGGTTAAAAAAAAAGCCCGCCCTGCTTGCAATTCCTACTTCAGCTCAATGGTTTCTAAAACACTTTTTCTTTTTTTGTATTTGGGTACCTTTCTTTTTCTATTGAATTCCTTGGATTTTGCAGTTTCTTAAATTATACTTAAATCACAATACTCATTTCACCTTTTCTGAAGTAGGAAATAGTGTAGCAAAGAAGACTGAATCAACTGTTCCAGAAAAAGGAACACACAGGTGATGATATGTAACTTGTTGGATATGTCTTGTTTTTGGTTTGTCAGTTTATCCACACAGATCACGCAGCCTCAGTAGTAACTGCTAACCTCGTTGAGTATTGTAATTTTCCAGGCACTCTGCTAAGTACTTTACATTCAACGTATTATTTAATTACTGCGATTTTATAACAGATGCTGTTGTCATGCACGTTTTGTAGCGGGAGACCTCCCTCAAGGTCATATAGGTGGTGTGTGACAGGACCGCGATCCACACCCAATTTTGTGGACCTCGTCTATGTCCTTTACTGCTATTGTGTGTGAAATGTCGGGGCCCAGATGGCTGTGTGCACCAACCTGCGTTGATTTCTCAAGGTTAAGAAATGAGCAGTATGTGTCTGAGGGTAGAGCTAGCTCCCTGGTCTCATCGAGAAGAGAATTTGGGGGAAGGACCTTCAATCGAGTTCTAAGGAACAGAAACGGTCTATGAGAATAATCTTTCTGAGACAGAAGACACAGGAGCATCGTAGAGCTGGGAGCATCGAGAGCACGGGGGAAAATGAATGAGTTAATACCACCAGATTGGGATCAGAAAAGCTCATCCTGTCCTGTAAATAGGTTAGAGGCTCACAATGTCAGTGTAACTTTTAAAATGACACTTTCCATAGTCACCCAGAATGACACGCCCTATCGCACAACTAGAAGCACCTCGGCCAGAGAAGAGCTCTCAATTGTAGAAGCAGTTTCTGCTGGAGGAAACCAGCTTCTCCCTGAGGACGGGCCGGCTGCACCCGACGGTGTCTGCCAGGGCTGTGGAGGTGCCTGTCCCGCAAGCCAAGACGAGAATTTGTGATAAATATTTCAACCTGTGAGTTGGAAAAGCAGCCTGAAGTCCATTGTTTGTATCATGGTTCAAAACTCATAGCCAATTTCAGTGGTTCATAAAAAAAAAAAAATGATAAAGGCCCAGAGAATTACACATTTGTATTGGAAATCCCTGAGGCTTCACGTGAACTAAAAAATTAGTTCCATTCAATGTCAGTGCCTCCCAGAGTGCCTTGTGGGGACAGTGCGAACCTAACAGATGATTATTGGAAATAAACAGTGCTGTAACCAATGGTCAGTGTCAGGCATGTGCGTTTTGCCGAAGTTGTTTTTGTGTCTGGATCATAAGGATTATGAAGTACATTCAAACAACCTGATGAATAGTTTAGGGAGAATCTGCAGAAAGGTGAGAGGAACATCTTCCAAACACAGTAAGTTCTGTAAATGTAGAGGTACAAGTGAAATTATAAATGGAGCACCATGAAAAGCAAAAACAAAAATAAAACAATACAACCTCCCCCCTAAAACCCCCAAACCTCCACAGGGGTGGGCATGTGTGTTGCTAGTAATTGCCAAAATCCTGCAAGCTACACGTTCTTTAGTTTTGTCTAAAAACGAAACCTTTTAGGCCACAGGCATTAGTCTCAGGGCAGAAAACCATTTGATCTTACAAAAGACTTTCCCCAAACTTTTACTTTACTTACATCTGCCCATTGCTTTTGCAATAATAGTATTATTATTATTATTATTGCATATTATATAATAATATTTCCTCACTGATTAGCAATCTTATCTGTCTTTAGCATTTCTTAAATCCCATGGAGGCAAGATTAGTAAATTTTAAAAAGTGAATAAATAATAACTTGATACCCACGCATTGTTTGGAAATGTGGTACTACGCAGACCCCATCTTAAACCCATGAACAGGACACTGCTGGTCACTTGGGTATCAGATCACACATTAAGGGTGTTTTGTCCCATTACCATCTCTCATCGGAGGAAGGGTAGGAATTTAGAAAACTCTCCGTATGACGATTTAGCTTTTGTGCTGATGTCGGGGCATGCGGGAGAGAACTGCTAAACCTCCTTCCTTCCTCTGATGTTGAAATGACCCTTAGAAATGAATAAACTGGGGGTGGGCTGGGGGAGCACACCTGTAGTCCCAGCTGCTCAAGGGGTTGAAGCCAGAGGATCGTTTAAAGCCAGGAGTTTGAGGCCTGCCTGGGAAACACAGCAAGATCCCATCTTAAAACAAACGGACAAAAGGAGTAAGTTCTGTTTCGGAGTCCACCCTATTAAAATTCTTCAGTCTGTTCCTAGAAAGAGCTATGGAGACAAATCTTTACTTCTTATAAAACTATTTGCATCGGTATACAGGTTTCGAGAAGACTGTCCAAATGAATATTTATTTTCTCAAAGGGAAAAGAATCTGTGAAACTGATCATCTTTCACTACAAATAAGTGAATAATCATAATTGGTGTCTATGTCTGGGAACTCATTTGTAAGTGGCTGCCGTCATCATGCCACTCACTAGCAGGCACAACTGTGTGAGTCAGAACATCACACTGCACCCTACTTATTTGCATTAATTGTGATCAATTGTCACAGTGTGTTTATAAGACTGAATAATTTTTAATCCTAATTATGCTGATTATCAAATGATTCTGTCATTAGTTCATTTGTGGGAAACATTTAATATAGTCATTGCATTCTCAGATGTTGAGCTACAGAGTTGTTTTTTGTTTTTTTAATTTCACCATGCTTGCTTTATTTCCAAAAATCGAGAGGGTTTTTTTTGGTTCATTCTATTGAGAGCTCATCAACAAAATGAACTAAGCTGATGCAGGCGTTGTGGAGTTTAGGCACAGTAGACAGTAAGAGACAGGAATTTACCACTGAAACTCTACACACAGCCCGGCTGGGGTCTGATTGCCCTTCTGCTTCCGATGGTGAGAACCCCACTCATTCAACTTTAGGACCTGATAGTCCTAAAATAACAAATTTTTCCCTTTTGTGATCTCCCAAAGTGCCCCCATCGTTGTATTTCTCCTACCCTACTTCTCACTTAGGTCCTTCACAAATTGAATTTAAACCCATGTAATACAAGATCTCATTAATGTTTTTTCCCTGAAACAAACTGAAGAAAAATACCTCTGGTTTACTATGTTGTGTTGCCTTACTGGATAGAAAATATCCACTCCCTTCCCCTTCCACTGTGGGAAGAATATTCTTCCCTTCCCCCAACTTTGTTTGGCCCAGGGACTTGCTTTGGCCAGTGAGAGGTAGAAGACATGGCAGGAAGCGAGTCTCAAACTGTGCTTGGTCAGCAGGCCTTTACTCTTGAAGGACATGCCCCAGGCAGTATGGAGTTGAGGGAGGATTAACTTATAAATAGATCTGACCCAATCTTCCACATGGAGTTGGGTTGGGTCCAACCACTTCCAGCCTGGACTGGCAGGGTAAGAGATAAGACCAAGAGTAAATGGCTGTAGTTTTAAAGCCAATGAGGTGTGGGGTGGTTTGTTCCACAGCAATAGCTGACTGATGCACCTACTTTATTTACATGGGCTTCATTCTCTCTAAATATGAGTGGGTTAAACTGCACTTTGGAAAAACCTCCAAAATGAAATAGATCTGCTTTTCCTATGTCCTAAGTACATTTCTAAATCGAGTTTGGATGACTTTCCTCTAATAGTGTTATCTTCCACTTTCCTACATTAAGCAAATGTTTCTTCTTTCAGCCCACTCAGTCTTTCACGATTTTCCTCTGATTTTTCCTTACCACACTGGTACATTACTCTTCAGAAGAGTGAGAATTATCTACAAATGTGTCACTCTGCACCCTGTCTTCTAGAATCACATCATATTTGGGATGGATTTTATTTTTCCTTTTGAAAGTGGTCCAGGAACCACCCGCAGCACGGTCGTCTAGAATTGTTGTTAAAATTACCAACTGCTGGGTCCACTCCAGCAGAGTCGAATCTCGGGTGAGATCCAAGAACTTCCATCTTTAACAAGCTCCCTAGGAAATTCTTCTGTTACAACCAAGTTCGTAAAACATTGTTTATGACTATGTTAACTAACCAGATCCCTAGCCAATACCTAACTCTAGATGACTTAAATAATTAACTGTTGTCATCTAGACACATATCTGTTTATCCCAAATTTTTGTCTTCTGTATGTTTTACATCTCTTCAAAACATTACTTTTTCTTTCTTTGAGTTACATGAAAGCTCAACTAAAAAAAAATAAGTGTGGGGTATAATATTTTCATAGGCTTTTTGATCATCTAAATAAGTTATCCCCATGACTACTTTTTTGTTAAGCAATTTATATATTCTCTCAAAAATGTGCTTGGGTTACTTAGGTAACCCACATAGAAATCATACTCAAAATGTTGCCCTTGCATTTCAAATTTTTAAAAAAATTATTCACAATTTTCGTTTAAAATATTTGACAAAAATTATATAAATGTATATATATTCAAAGTATATGACACAATAATTTACAGTACCCTGTGCAATAATCATCACAATAAATTAGCACATCCATCACCACCCATTGTTATCATTTTGTATATGTGTACGCTGTTCATCAAATTTCAAGTGAACAATACAGTATTACTACTCATACTCATCATGGTGTCCATTAGGTCTTCCTAACCCTTTCACTCTAATCTGGAAGGTTTCTATTGCACCTGTGACCAACATCGCCATCTGCATTCCGTGATTCTCTCAGTGCAGCTCACTGGCTGGCCTCAGATGGAAGTGACTCCCAAATCTTATTCTTCGGGTCTCACATGGAAAGCAGTTGTACTGGTAACGGACCAGATTTTAAGCAGTGTTGCCAGGTAAATGATGGGTTTGGATCAGTTGGTCTAAAAATGAAGCTCCTTGGTTCTGTTCCATCTGTAGCTCCCACTCTCAGCATCTGGACATTACATGGACAGCACCATAAAGTGACCAGGAACACAGGCTTTGGAGCCAAAGCATCTGGATTTATATCCTGGTCACACTGTCTCAGTGTTGCCTCCTGCACTAATGGGAACCATGACCTACTGCACAGATTGGCAAATCAGATGAGTTATTATTATCTTAAAAAGCGCTTAAGTAGTGCCTGGTCCATTAGAAGAAGTCAAGATTTGCAAGATGTCATTATTATTTCTAAATCCTCAAGTATATTCCTGGCACTCATATTCTTTATATTAACCATTTCCTCTTTCTGTCTTCTTCAATGTTGTATTTTCAAAGAAATCACACATACAAGAGAGTGTCCATAATGCCCATGACCACTTCAAAGAGTAACAGTAAAATAAATACCTGAGTGCCTTAATCGCTGAAGACACAGCAGTATAACAGTTAAGTGTGCAGACCCACTGTGTTCTTGATTCATCTCATCATCACCCTCTCGCTATCCCAAAGGAAATGTTTGCCACTTCCTGCTTTTCTTTACAGCTTTATTACATACTTGTTTTTATCTTTAAAGAAACTTTGCGGGTTGCTCATAAATTCTTTTATGAACTATTTCCTTGTTAACGCTCTCCATCTGCCACCTTTTTCAGGCTTCGCTGTTCTCTTCCTTTGGGGGCCTGTTGCAGATTATGAGGGCTGTTTTGTTCCTCGCGTTGGTCACACTGTTTCCTCTCAGCGCTTCGTTTTGAAGACTTCTGCCACCTTCTTCAGTGGTCCATCATTATAATCCTGGCTCATAAGAAAGAGTTCTAAAGTTTTCAGGCATACTTCTGATTTCTATACTTTCTATTTCCTTCCTAAATGCTGAGTTTTATTGCATTTGCTTTTTTAAACTCTTGAACCAAGGGGGGAACTTCCTGGATCTCACAGAACCTGTTGGAACACACAAGCTCACCGCCAGGGAGGGGTCCCGGCGTGCAGCGTTGCACACACACATAACTTTTCGGGTATTTTCTAATGACTGGGGCCAAAGTGTATCCGTCTTCACAGATGCTAATTTCATGGTTTAGAAAGCACTCGGATGGCCTAACTCAACCAACCCCTCACTGCAGATGAGACGATGTCTCTCTGACCCTGAGTCACTAAAACCCATTTTTCCAGGCTCGTCTAACCGTTCAGTGGCTGGGGCACGTTCACAGGTGGGCCTGGCCTCAGCCCGTCCACCGGCCCGGCCTTCTGGGTGTGGCTCTGACGCTGGCCCCAAGTACTGAGGCAGGAGGTTTCCACAGCTCTACCTCACTTCTTTATATTTTTCACCCTCTGTAAGAGCTGAGTGTGAAACACTATTTTACAAACATAAAAGGGATCTATGTGATGTGTCAGTCTACCAAAAGCTAAAGAGACCAGATGAGGTCATGATTAAACTTATTCAATTTTCTCTTCTCAATTAAAATCTAGTGTCAGACGATGAAAGGTTTCCTCTTCCTGTCTTTCTTTTAGATAGCTATAATGGCAATTAAAAAGACCCCATTTGGTCATTCTACATGATTGCCTACTCCAACAACTTTCAGTAATTTAATGATGTTAATTTGGCAAACTCATATTACAAGCTTTTTTATTAAACATAATTTTAAATAGACCACTCAGTAAATTCTCTCAACAGATTTTTTTTCTTGCAAAAACACTACAGAAATTCAAAGTGAGTTTTCCATCTTTCTAGACAGTTGCCCACTTTGCTCAATAGGCTCCACTATTCATTCCTTATAATCATTGATTTTTTGCAAATAATAACAGAGGTCGAGAAGGAAAAAAGTAAGCTTTTTAGAAAGTAGATGTTTCTCTTCTTTGCCTAGGGCTTCTGTAGTTGTCTAATTCAGAAAAAAGTAAAGCTTTATCTCATTCTAAAAGGTAACTGTTTCAGAGTGAAAGTACTGCTTCTGCAGTGTGGTACACAGATATATTTTAGTGTAAACACAATACTTTCCTCTGGGTTATGAAGTTAGATGATGATGGGTTTGAACCACTCAAACTTTAGGAGCTGCACTATTTTATTTATTTCAAATCTCTGTTATAAAAGAAAACGTTTCAGAGAGGAGTTTAGAGAATCCCAATCCTAATTCAGTAGAAGTATGACTTAGAGACACTGGAAAATATTTGAACTCTGCCACTCTTCTATGTTCTTTTTGGACACAGTGTTGTAGAAAACATTCTAAAAAACAGATATGAAGGAACCTATTATGCTTTGACTCCAAAACACGATCAATATTATCTAGCGATATCATTCAGACCCTTTTAAACAAAGATCTCCAGAAGTTATGAGCATGGTGAGTGTATGTGTCTGCCGATGGTCGGCATCTAATGAAGAGCTCTGAGTCCGATTAGAATGGACTGGATGAATGGGAGGACATGATAGGCTCATGTTGCATTTTCATTTGAAATCCACAAGCCACAAAGATATTGCCTCTTTCACAATGGTGGAGAAAACTCTCTGGTTAGAACGACAAAGGAAGGGGACAGGACAGGTCACACTAGGACCTTCTAAATTAGAAGAGTATTGGGAAGGAGGAGCAGAGAGCAGCTACTTACCTGGTGCCTTAAAGCCAGGTGTTGTGATGGGCTTGACCAGCAGCTTAGCACTACTGACCACTCCTGACCAGAGCAGCTACTTCCCACACTGCCCAGCCCTGGTTTTGCAGAATGATGGCTTATCTAACTTCCTCTTGCTTTAGGATACAAGGAACCCAGCGACTGCCATATGACAAGGGTGGAAATCGGACAGATGCTAAATGAAGGTCTCTCCTCTAGGACCGCCAACCTTATGCTTGATACCATGGGTGAGCCTGGATTCCAGGCCTCCGAGAAACTGGTCTGCTGATAAAAGCCCATACCTGCACCACCCGTTCTTTTCCTTGACAGTGAAGCCAGGAGTGGGAAAAGTGTCTGAACCAACGTGTCTCCATTGTGCCTGTGGCTGAGTGCCACGGTGGCTGTCCTTTTGTTCAATCTCTCTTGTACAAGTTTTTTTTTTTTTTTTTCTTTTTTGGTGCTGGGGATCGAACTCAGGGCCTTGTGCTTGCTAGGCAAGCACTCTAACCACTGGGATAAACCCCCAGCCTTGCACAAGTATTTTTAAAAGCACACAAATGGACATGCAGACTGGGAAAACCACAAGTCTAGTCTTTTAGGAAACTCTTAAGGAGGAGGCTACAAACGCCATGGCAAAGTCTTAGGAGCAGTCATTCGAAGGCTGCCTGTTCAGGGCTGCTCTGAACGGAGCTCACATTCCTGACTTTACAAGCTCTGGGCCATGGGAGGTACTTGGGGACAAGCAATGAACACTCTGAGCCTGAGTTAACTAAACTCAGGCCAGGGCCAAGGGAGGCTGCGAGTAACCAAAAGCTTCACCAAGGAAACCACTGAAAGCCGGGCCTGAAACCTGCCCCCGGCCCTGTGTTCACAGACCTGAACTATGAAGCTGGGGCTGACGCATTCTCTGGGAACTCAGCAGACAGGGTTCAGCATCATCACGGCCTTGCAAACTACAAATCACGCAAAAGGGCACAAAGTCACGCCTTCTTCACAGCTGGAGACTCAGAGGTGGCATGAATGTCCCGTGAGACTTCTGAGGTATTTTAATTAGCCCCCCACGAACCCTCCTTAGCATTAAAGAGAAAGGAAAGGAGCCCTGAAACAGAGGCAGTCTGATGCACTGCAAGGATGTTCTCCAAGCCCACACTGCTGAGAATGTGTAGAGTTTGGATGGACACCAGGCAGTGCAGCAACAGCTGTGCAAGATGCTGACGGAGGCAGATGCAAGTGGGATGGACGACCACTCCAGAGGCACAATGGCACAGCTTAACTGCTGTGGCCCAGCTGTCAGCTGCCAGGAAGGGAAGTAGCAGTGACCATCCCAGCCAGGGGAAACGGGACAGCTCCTCTGAGCAGGCTCTTTGAAACTTTCAAGGAAAACAGTGGGCATCTGTGGCGCATGAGCAACAGGCCCTAGAGGCAGAGAGTGGTGAGAGAGGAATCCGAAGAATTATTTAAATGACCACTGGAATGTCCTAGCTAACTACCTACGTTAGCCATACACAGTTCATGTGTTTGAAGATAAAATTAAATTCAGAAAGATCTCATAAAAGAGGGCAGGAAAACAAAATCAAATGGAGTTGAGACTAATGAGTATTATATGTGGATCCAATGACTGAGCTCCAGGAACATGGGAGTTGAGCTGGGTGTGGTGGTATGGTGCCTGTAATCCCAAAACTTCGAGAGGCTGAGGTAGGAGGATCACAAGTTGGAGCCCAGTCTGGGCAACTTAGCAAGATCCTATCTCAAAATAAAAAATTCAAAAAAAAAAGGGGTGGGGCTATAGTTCATTACAAGCCCTGGGTGAAGCTCTGGTATCACACACACACAAAGCTGCAGCCTACCATTCCCATGGAGATATGGCTGAAAGCAAGGATAAAGCAAAACTGACTGAAAAATTTAATTTGATAAATCATGCAAGACAGCTGGGGATTTAGCTCAGTGGTTAGAGTGCTTGCCTAGCAAGCGCAAGGCCCTGAGTTCAAGCCCCAGCACCAAAAAAACAAAACAAAACAAAAAAAAAAAAACCAACAACAACAAAAAAAAAAAACAAAAAACTTAACTTTTTGGGGCTGGGGATTTAGCTCAGTGATTAGAGTGCTTGCCTTGCAAGCACAAGGGCCTGAGTTCGATCCCCCGCACCACCAAAAAAAAAAAAAAAAAAATCACGCAAGACAAAGAAGGTTTAGATATCACAGGCAAAATCAGAGCCCATGACGGACGTTACCATTCAATCATTCACTCAGCAAGTATTTGCTGACCTCCTACTATGTGTCAGAAACTGGACTGTGCAGAATTGCAAGTTAAGGGCAACTTTACCAACATTCAGAGCTTTCCAGAAGCGAATTGGCCTTCGTTCTATAGACAGTGTGTGGTTGCCTAAGAGCATAAACCTGAGTTGAAGTTTCAGTCTATTGGAAATGCAACAAATGAGTCTTGAGTGCCCCAGCTCAGGGAGGTTTATTATTATCCGTGAGTTCCACCAGGTACCTCTCTTTTTCAGTTCTTTCAAGGGAGATAATAACTCACATGGTGTTCAACAGAAAGCTGCAGAAGTAACACTGGCAAATTGAAACAGAAATGGTATTTCTTAAAGAGGACATCAGAGACTCTCCAAGGGTCCTACAAGCCAGGCTCAAAGACCTCATCACCAGAAAAGACGCCCAGGCACGCACAGGAGAGCAGGTCCGGGTACGAGGTCTCTGCTCCAAATGACGCACTCATATCACGCTGTCAATGGACCATGGCGCTGCAGGTCGAGAGCAGTCTAGAAACCAGAAGGCACACTGCCACTGTCACCATCCCTGAGACAGTGGCCTCACACATCCCCTCACCTGTGCACCACTCGCCTCTAAGGCAAAGCCTGGGGAGGGCAAGTCACGCCGGAAGAGTACGGCTCGGGAGCCCAAGTCTGAGCTGCCATCCAGCATCTGGCGTTTTCGGCTTCTTGTAAGGAGGTTCAGGCTCAGAAGGCCTGGTCCTGTGACGGTATTCAGATGTGTAGAGCTTCAGAACACTAACAAAGACATAAGTGCACTCAGGAAGATACAGCAATTCTTCCATTAATACTTTAACCAAACCCAAGAACTGAGAGAGGCGGCAAAAGGGAAGACATGAAAGTTGGCACACAGCTTCCCAGTACTCCAAGGGTATCCGCTTCCCTTTTCGGGAAGAGCTCTGACAGGCACGGTCAGACACAGCATGGTTCACACAGATCAGGATGCGTCACAGTGAGTCTGAGGTTCCACTGTGTCCACTGAATGGGACGAATAAAAGAGGGAAAGACTGAAGAGAAAACACGCAATTTCGGCTATACGTGGCAAATGCGTTTTTTGGTCATTTTATTGGGAAACTATTGGCCAAGTATAACTTCCTAGGATTACTAGACCAGAAGAGACCCCAGCAGTTAATAAATCCATCCCCCTTGTCTCCCCGGGGCCTGGATGGCAGGCAGCTCTAAAAGCCGTGAGAGAAGGGGACTCGACAAGCTCCCTGGATAAGCGAGTGGTGCAGATGGCCAGACGATCTTCCGGAGCGTCTTGCTCTCTCATCCACATCCTCCCACCCTCAGAAGTGAAGGGAGAGGCTCACCATCCCTTCCGTCAGCTGCACTGTGGTTTCCACAGGACGATGCTGGGAGTCACAGCCAAGGTAACCCCACTTGCTACGTGAGGACATTCTGGGGCATTCTGGGTTCTGGGTGACACTTCGGGATGCCAGACTTTCTTCAGGAAGTGTGGGCATGCTAATGGTGCCCCTGGGACAAGTGAGGACATGGAGAGATTAGCTTTCCTCCTGCACGGCTGTCAAGCTGGGGCCCTCTCATTAGCACCCCTCCTTTTCTTTAGGTCGTTTGACTGCAGCTCATGTACTTGAAGCATGTCACTGAAGAATGCACAGATGGGATCCACCAGATCACGAGAATGCTTTCGCAGCTTTTCAAAGTGTGCTGGGTTTCTTCCCTTATGAAGAAAAACAGTCCTGTATTCTAATTCCTAAACCTTTAGAGATAAACCACTGCAGAAGCCAGTACTAATAACCAATAGGGCAATAATTAAAATCGAGTCCTTTCGCTTTCCATTACTCCCACAGCAGCTAACTGTACTGGCTAATGTGCCTTCCTGGTTCTCAGAGAGGATGCCGCATCTCAATGTCATCCACGTCAGCCTGAAATTCGTCGTCCGACCAGAAGGAGAGACAGCCAGGCAGGAAAGAGAGGCGGCTGACAGGTGTCACCCTGGGGGAAGATGTGTCCTGAAGCGCAGGAAATGACATGTGGGAGGGCTCCTTTATCTTGTTTTGAAAGTTCCGGACACGGGGTTTAGCAATTTATCATGGAAGCAGCGCCACTACGAGGCGAGGGAGAAGAGTGCTTGGAGCAGCGAGTCTGCCTCCAATGATCCGCAGCTCCTGCAGCATTTCATTGGCCTCGCTGTGGTCCTCTGAACAACGTGGAAGCATGACCCTGCCTTAAACACACACTCTTCGTGCTGGACCTCAGGAGGCACCCGCCATGCCCAGGGGCCCCATCGGCTTAGAGGTGTCACCGAAAAAACCAATACCAAGCCCAGAGGGCCTCTAGGTAGCTGGAACTATAAATGCAACACGCACCCAGGATTCAGAGCAGATGGGATTAGCAAGCTTCCTAGAAAATACTCAACAGGATTTACTCGTACTAGCTTTCCACTGATAATATTATAGTACTTCTTAAATCTCCGCAAGGGCCTTCGGGGAACAGGACGTATTCAGTCAATAAACACTGGGGGTGCGGGGCGGGAGGAAGGGTGGGAATCAAAGATGAGTAGGATCACATGATTGAAAATGCTGCTAATATGATCTCGGAAATGATGACCTGTGTCCTGGGAAGTGCTGGGACTAATCCACAACTTTACTGACTCCTGAGAAACGCTGACAGAGCATTCGACTATGTTAGTTATCTGCTGTCCACGAGGACCACAGCTGTGTGCTGTTTCAGGGAACGTCAGAGTAACACAGTTTACTTACCCTGCAGTACCCAGAACAGCACCTCAGTGTAAGCAGTGATGTACCAGACTCCAATCAAAGCCAAAGCAGAACAACAGAACCTCATCCCAGGGGATCACTTTTATGGGAATGATTTTGAGGGGAAAGTTAAAGGTCCTTAAAATACTGTCACCCACAGATAGAGTCTTCTCTGCGGGCTACTTTCATGCTGTTCCTAAAAACCCAGAGAGTACAGAAAAATGTTGATGTTCAGTAAAGGATGGCCGGGTAACAGACAACTTGCACTGAGCCAGGCACAAAGGTGCTAACAGAGGTGACATCTGCCAGGGTCGTGTCATTGCGCTTCTTTGGCTTATCTGCATGGACCTCATTGCTAAGTTTTACAAACTTACCAATGTGTGCCTGGTAGTCCTGTTTGGACAGGACAGAGCTGAGCAGCCTCAGATTACCGTCCACCTCCCTAGGATGGTCCTCTGGTCCATCTCCTCAGCCACCCTCCACTGCCGCTCTGCCAGCGGCCAGCGTCTCATCTCCGAGCAGCCCTGAGCCCTCAGATCACCCAGAATCAGGCCTCTGCGGCTGAGGCCAGAGACAGCTATCTGGTTAATCTACATCAACCTCCTACCCCATCCCGCTCTCCCTGGGGATGAAGATTTCCATCCCACCACGTGGCCCTGTGGAGTGCGGGCCACTTCCCCTCAGACCGCAGAGGAAGGGGCAAGGCTGCACCTGCCTTTTTGCGCCACATGTAACGCCAGAGACGGTAAGTGATGCTACACCCTGAGCATTCTGCCCCTGAGAAGAAGCCGCACAGGTGGATCCCACCTGTGCAGACCCCATCTCTATGGCCTCCTGGAGCACCACGTCCCAGATGAAGCAGCGATCTCGTCAAGAAGATGGGGGGCAACCTGACTGTCCTCCGTAGGCTGCAGGCCACCGGAAGGGTGTTCAGGGTCCCTGAGAGAGGCAGGCTCTCCGGCATGGCCAGGACCCTCCTAATCTCAAAGGCACTTTGTAACCAACTGGAGCCCTCTCTCTTGTAGTGGACAAGCAGAGACAAATGACTTTTTGCAAGAAACAGTATTTGAAAAATTATCAATTACACAAAGAAAACACTGTGTTCCTCAAACTGACTTAAATTCCATAAAATATAACTACAAATTTGAACTCTGTAATTAGACGGCTAACTTCAAATGTTGGCTCTCATCACTTATTATTGATTTAACTTCTCTATATTTCAATTTGTTCATCTGTAAAATGGGTACTATACGAGGACCCTTCACAGGGATTTGCAAGTATCAGGCGCATGGCAAAGTGTCTGGTGCATGATAAGAACTTATTTTCAATAAATATTAGCAATTATTATCATACTGATTCTATTATCATACTGATTCCCCACAATCAATGTAATTATTATGTGCTGCACATGTGTACTAATAAAAGTTTTTAAAAAATCAGTACTATGCTTGGTTCTGTTTCTCACTGCAACAAATTGTCTATGATTCACCTGAAAACAGATTTTAAATTCTGGATAAATTGATTAAAATCATTGTTCACCTTAACAATAAGGGAGACCTGATCAACTGGTTTATTCCTCAGATATTTCTTAAGGCTGATTCTCAATCAACAAGCAATTGAATTGTGAATATTTTTACTATACACAGGAAAGATGTTTTGAGAAATAAATGATGGTTGGTTGTGATACGAACTCTGAAATCATAGCGATGAATTTCTCGAACTGTTACACTGAAACCCACTGGTCTATCTTGCCCTTTGAATAAATATTTTACACATGTATAATTTTATAATGTCACTCATAGGTCATCTGGAAAATCCTGGTTCACTGAGGTATACAGATCTTCCATATGTTAACATATTTCACTATACAAACCAAACATGCATTTACTATCACCACTGATCTTATGAGAGAGGTATTTAAGTATGGTCCTTTAAGTAGTCATCAAGTTTTTGGTGGCAGATACACATTTTCTAAAATTCTAATTGTTGCTTAGAAGTTCAAATTTTATCATTAGCAGAACACACTGTCAGTTGTTTCCTTTGAAGTGATAATTTCACTCTATACATTTCTGATAAAATGTTTGCCAAATACCCATGTTTGGAAACTATCATTTGCAGCCATTTCTTTATAGCATTTCATGATAGAAAGGAGGGTGATGGTTCTCCAGGCAATTGTCCTACCTGACCAGGCAGCAGAAGTGCCTTCCCTGGACTCACATTTACAGGATATTAGAAAGACAGGTGCTCAACTTTTGAGATCTAATAAAATTACTAATGTTTGGTGCTTCCTAAGGACATTCTTCAGCCAACGTGGAAATTTTAAAATGGTAAGGACACAGTTTGGTGGCTTTGCTTTGATACCTGCCAGGACACTGCACATGCATCTCTTCCTTGGTTTTACACCTAGCATGGCATCCACACAGTGGGGAAAAATAGGACATAGTTTGGCTTTCTTGTGGCGACAATGTAGAGTTCAGGTACTCCTTGTAAGGGTCACCTGATTTTCAAAGACCAGACTTTGACCACTGCTACTTCACACAGGTTCCCTTGTTTTTCCACACCTCAGTTTTCTCATCTGCAAAAGCTGATCATTCTTAGTGCAGATCCCTCTGGACTGTTGCCCAGATGAAACGAAGTAAGCCACGCAAAGAACGCAGACAGGCTGACCTGGGGCGCGTGCTATGGAAGGATGGGCTTCCACAGCACGCACGTCATTCAGCCTGGACATCATTTGAGACTCTTGATTCAGGAGTGGTAAAAATCACCATGGCAGTGGTTACAAAACTTCTTGGTTGAGTTATCTCCCTGAGATCATCAAGGAGGCCGACAGGCCACAGACACCTTCAACACCATCACAATCAGACCTCTCTTCAAGGAGCCCCAGTCACGGTGGTCCCGGGGTGGCCGAGAACAGGAGAGATCTGCCCCATGGAGACCGCTGAGCATCACCCAAAGGCCTGGAGAAAACGCTGGCATTTATATCCACATCTTTCTGTGCCTCAGGGCTCTTAAAACATTGTGACAGCAAGAGATGAGGAATTGCTGGGATATCCCCTATTTTCTGGTTTGAATGAATGACTGGCTGGATGGTGACATCGCTGAGATGAGACACTGAGGATGTGTGACTGCTAAGTAGGACGGGAGAGAGATAACAAGCTTGGCATGGGGCACAAGCTTGCCGCATCAGTGGGACATCAGGTAAAAATGTCCACCACCTGCTGTGGTGGGGGCTTTAGAGAGTTCTCACCACCATGAGAGCAGAGAAAGGAGCCAACTAGAAGTATCAAGAAAGAGACCCTGAGGACCTACTGGGTGGCAGGGGTCACTGCGGCGGGGACCCCACAGACCGACAACCTCCTTTACCAGCACTTTATTAAAGACCATTATTCTGTAGCACAAGTTCTTGACATTTGCACAAAACACAGGAAACCGGCATAACTATTTCTGGAATGCAATGAGAAGGTTATATGAAAATCTAGTACTGTTTTATGAGTATAACATACTACTATGTTTGGAAACAAATATACCTTTCACCTGCCACTAGCATGAAAGTTGCTAAGCAGAGAGACTAGACGTGATCATTTAGATACTAGGTGTTAGCTATTTTCCATTTAAAAACAAAGTAATTTACAAAAGAGTGTATTCCTCATACATGCCGCAAATATTTACTAAGTCCCACTGTGTGCCATGTCCTATTCTAAGTGATGGAGATAAAGTGCTAAGAAAGAGACACTGGAGGTATTTATAAAGTGTGTTGAATGAATTAAGCAAATCAAGTCGCTCTGGTACATCACACCCTGCACCCTGCTCCCCAAGTCTACAAACACACTACTGTAACGCTGCTTATCTTGATTAGCCAGCATTGAATATTATAAAGTGTCCGTGACTGAGGGCCATGACGAAAAAACGGACATTCAACAAAATGCCGTTTTGTGGTAAGTGGCAGCCAGAGAAACAAAGAAGCAAGAAGAGAAAGTCTGCACCGCCTTGTGGCAAATTCTCCAGGTGAACCATGAACTTTCCTGGAGTTGAGAAGAAAAACCAAGGCAGGGCAATATGACCATGGGAAGAAATTCCTTTGGTTGAATTTTAAGAGGCTAAATTACAAGTTTGGGGAGAAACAGTTTTTACTATAAAATGTTCCTTCCTAGGTGATTACATTTAATCAGTTTTCTTTTTGTACTTTAGAATCAGGGAAAAATTTCAACCTATAATCAAGTGCTTACTGGAACATGCTAAGAGTATTTTTACCTATTCATGATGGATTTTTAAACACTCAGAGAAGTCTAAATTAATTCAAAGTCCCCTGAGCTCTCCCTTTAATATGCTACTTTACAATTGTATTTTAGTAAAAACTAAGGAAAAAAATTTTCCTGGGGTTCAGTCAGTAGGCACCAACGTGGATTTTTTTCAATTCTCCTGATCTCTGAGACTAGAATTCTGTGAAAACTCATAGGATTAAAAAAAAAAAAAAAGGGCGGTAAGCATAAATTTAGGAACAGGCAAATCATTTCCATTAATTACTGAAGAAAACTATGGTGAAACTCTCAGTGTGGGCATGTGAAGTCTCCGGGGAAGAAGGTGTCTCGGACAGGGGGTCCTGATGCTTCCCAAGAGGACCCGTTTCAGAGCTCCTATTTCAGAGCGTCTTGGTCAATCGACTTCGAGGTTTAAATTAATAACCCTTTCTGTGCACTTGATTCTTCAAGTCTATGGGCCATCTTTCAAATACAGTCACACCACACTTCACGACAAGGTTACATTCTGAGAAATTCATTCCATTCTTAGGCGACTTGGCCATCATATGACCATCGCAGGATGCACATGCAGAAACCAAGACAGGACATGTCACTACTTGTGATATAATCAACAGGAGTGTAAAACACGAGATGTCTGAGGCTGCTGCTAGCGCAGCATATTTTATGACAACTTTTTTTTTAATAATCAGGAATATACTCTAACACAATGATAAAAGCATATAGTATAGCAAATACATACACCAGTAACATAGTTGTATGTCATTACTAAGTATTACATCTGCATAAAATTGCACATGCTACACATTTTTTTCCCCTGGTACTCTACATGATCAGAGAAACTTCTCTAGTAACAAACTACAGAAATGATCCCTGAAAGTACAGCCTTCACACTACACTTCTGTACAACTGGCATGTAGCACGTTTGCTTCCCAGCATCGCCACGAGCATGATTACTGTGTTGTACTAAGACATTCTAACAGCTACAAATGTCACTCAGCAACAGGACTTTTCAGGATGCCATTATGATCTAATGGGATCACCACTGACCAAAATGGTTTTTTGTTGACCAAAATGTCATTATGTAAACGAAACAGTATCTGGATTAAAACATGGACAGAAGTAATGAAAACTAGACAACTGACAACTGTAAGGCCACAAAACCAGGCCACTCAGAGAGCAGATGGTGGTTTTCTTTATGTGTGTAAAGTCTAGAGGACTCAGGGGGAGCCCAGGAATCCACTGGGATTAAGCAATGAAGCGATAGCTCATAGAGCTGAAAAGAAAATTCCAGAGCTGGTCGTGGGGGTGGAAACATAAAGCATGCAGTTCTCAAACTGTTTTCCAGATTGTGTTCTTTAACAAAGATACCTTTTATTTATGTTTTGGAAAAAAAACCGTGACGTCCCTCCGCAGTCCATAATGAGTTCTGCAGATTCATTGAATTCCTTCCTTGAAGTCATTTCCTTCCCCTGAACTTTTATGTTTATGCCATCCATCTTCTAGCTTATTTAAATTCAGACTGTAAACAGGGACCATGTTTATATCTTTGAGACTGTGCTCATCAACTTCCTTGTAGCTCCATAAAAGTGGATAACAATATTAATAACATTAGCGAAGCACCGTGTAAAACCTACAGCGTGGGTACCAGTTTTTCCTCCATTTCCTCGAGGTATGGAAGCAACCTCTGCGGGGATTCTGTTTCCTCAAGGGTAGGAACGAGGTCAGAGGTGCCCTGTCCAGGCTATTCTGAGCTTTTGGCTAGTTTAACTCAGTTCGGCTGGGCACAAACAACTGGTCTTTATACCTTCACGTATTTTGTCGAAAGCAGCATGAGAAATGGACCGTCATTTGACACACGGCCACATTCACAAGCCACCAGGTCTTGCCAACTTGCCAACGTGTCAGCCCGGCTCTGCCCTGAGCAGGGAGGCCCTAGTTTTAAGGTCTATAACTCTTCTTGAGTTTATTGTCCTTTTCATTATTATTAACATCCATGAGAACAGATAAAGCAGCTAGATATGCTTTGAACAGGTGGGCGCTATCATCAGTTACCACTGTGCTGCTCATTAAAATATAAAAGCAGGTAAGGACCAAATAGAAATACGTCACTTATGAGTATCATCTAAAACAACCATGGAAGTGATAAGATGATTAGATGTTCATTCCACTGCTAATGAAGCCTGAGCAATAACTCAAAGCTGGATTCCCTGCAGGGTATCGATTTGAGGTATTAGGTGCAAAGATTGTGTGATAAGAGAGATTTAAAATGAGCACCGGGATTTGACTTTCCAAGAATTCATCTCTGCATGTTTGTGGGTGTTGTTGTATTCCCAGCCTGCTGAGAAGAGCCCCGCAGGTCACCCGAAGCCAGCAGGTGTGGGCCCAGAACAGGGAGTGGAAGTGGATAAAACGCATGCAGGATACTAACGTGAGTGCAGCGAGCCCCGCTCAGGCTGGTTTTGTGTCCCCCGCAGCACCCCGCCGTGCCCTGGGCCTGCCAAAGCGTCTGCCTGGGACAAGACTCACCCCGGAGCCCATGACTCAGCAGCTGGGCTGTTTTTCCTCTGGGGAAGGCCAACAGACACTCGCCCTTTTCTAAGATCTCTAGGATGAGTCACAAGTGAAATGAGTTGGCATTCTGGGGTGGCGAGTGGAAATCAGGCTTGAAGGGAGGCCACTCAAAGGGCAGAATGTACTGCTGGCTCTGTGCAGGGCCCCGGGGACGCCCAGGCTCCAGCGCCTGCCTGGCACCTCAGCAGCCTGGCATCCAGGACTCCCGCCCATTGCAGAGGGTGCTACCCACCCTGGAAAAAAGTCCTAGCCTGCTGAGTAGCTGGGAAAATACACAGCCAGGGAGACAGATGGCTCGGGAAGAAGCAATCTGGAATCAGAGAGAGGGTGTGGGAGGGGAAGTGTGGGCTGGGCAAGGAGCTGGAAGAAGAGAGGACGGGCATCAGTGTGCGGCGACAGATGACAGAGTGCTGTTTGGGACGAGCAGTTGGAGGAGGCAAAGGAAATGGAAGCAATGTATTTATGCATAAGGGCTCTATCATAATTAGTACAATTCCCCTTCTGTCTACTCCTTGGGTCCCGCTTGGTTGAGACGTCGGCAGACAGCAGAGCGCACTCCAGTCGCCCAGGAAGCAGGGGTCACAGGTTATTCCGACCAGCTTCTATTTCTGATCGAAACAAATACGAACTGAGCTAATCTGTGTACAGCTGCGGGCAATATAAACATGGCTGTTTAGAACCCTTCATGGAGTGCAGGCCTTTGTTACTCTATACTTCATGGAAGTTAATAAGTAGGTGTCAAACTCTGAATTAAAATTCCCAGAAAAGGACACAGCACAAAGGACAATAAAAATGATTTTTAAATAATCATAGGGATAAATAGCATCTACTTCTGACAAATGTAAGAGCTGGCATAAAATGTTATTAGGTTACCGAGATCGTCTTTTGTTCAGGAAGTATGTTTTATTCTCTATCCGTGTCATTCATCATCCTAATGAGCCCTCAAAATGTAAATTAAATAGCAAAGATGGATTCACTCGAAAAGCATCTTAAAAAAAGAGTGCTAAACCATTTTTCTATTTTTACTCTTATGTATTGGTTCAGGTTTTCATTGAAAAAAAAAGGCCTCAGTACTTGAATACTATATAGTGCAAGTTCATGCAATTCATATTTTTAGTAAATAGTTTATTTATCCTCTAGTACTCTGGGACCAGTGATTTGTAATAAGGAAAAAAAAAACAAAGAAAGAAATCTCATTTTAAGATGGTACACCCTATAAATTATGTTTGATCCTGGAAAATCTTAGGAACCTGTGCATGCATTTGCTTTTTTGTTTTATTCTGAAGTGATTTGGTCCAGAGAAACCCTCGATGGGAAAGGATTAGTGAAAATTTCTAACTGCTTTAGTTTACTGAAGCAAACGCATTAATGGCTAAGCAAACACCCTTTCAACCATTAATGATAAAAGAATAAGGTCACAAGCCAAATGAGTTGTGATTTCTTGTTAGGTATTGATAGGAACATTACCCATTCCTGTGATGAATAGAGAAATCGGGGTTTGTACTTGATCTGAATTTATGCATGAACACACACAACAGAAGCGACTGAACAGCTCCGCTAGAGGGGCGCCCAGGAAACACAGTGGGAAAGGAAAATAGCAGCAAATCACGTCTCATTTTGGCATGATTGGTCTTCATTTTCATTTGCCACCCCCCCGCCCCGCTTCCCCCACCTTCTCTTATTTCGACCTACAAATCATCCTCTGCATTCTTTGGCTGTCCCTGCTTCTGCGAGAGCTCAGTTCACCCATGTGTCTCTCCAGTCCCTAGCTCTGTGTGGGTGAACGTATATAAAATGAAGAGACAAATAATTGCACTGCTGAGGTTCGCCTGATGTCCAGGGAGCAGCCATTAATCTGTGCAAAGGGGTTTCGAAAGCCCCGATCTGCAGAATAAATTATCATTAACCAATCCAGGCATTCCAAAGACACTATATTTTTATGAGGTCAAAATGTTGGAAGAATATCCCCAAGGGAGGGCTGAAAGCATCCAGCTGTGAACGAAGCCACCTACAGAGCAGTACATATAGCAGCCTGGGGGCCTACTAATGGCAGAGGCTCAAGGAAAACCCTCACAGTCTGTCTGGTTCATGGAGGCTGCGGCATCCCGATGTGGCAGTGCCCCAGGACGGCCCTCCTCTAGCTGAGTGGCATCTCTCTTTGCTGAGGAAAGGTTGCATCCCGCCCTCCCAGTAACATCTGTGTCCTGTGGACATCCAGTTCTACTTTATTTACTCAGTTATTTTGAATGCAGAAGACTCTTTTTAATACAATTGAGCAGAACTCAATGCAAGGTTCAAGACTGTCATTGTGACAGGTGGCCACATGGTGAAACTGTAGTCTGAGCCCAGACAGGCCGCTACATTTCTCCCTATCAATTTCCTAATAATGCACACTTTGATGGGCACATTCATGGGTTTATGATGTAAGAACAACACTAATTAGTGAGGGAGAAGCCCGTGCCATGTGTCACTGGGGTGTCTGAGATACACTGGTGACAAGGGGACAAGAAGACAGGACAGGGTGTGGTGAGAGTGACGAAGTGAATGTTACTGCTGACAAAGAAAAGGAAGGTATTATTCTATCCAGATACTGAACTCTGAGGAAGTGCTGAACAAAGAAAGACAGGTTTTAAGGTGGAATTAAAGCCTTGTGTGGAAAGAACTGGTTAGGATATCCATAAATTGCTTTATATTTGACTCCAGGCAGGAAAACAATATACAATCCAGGGAAGGAAAAGTGCCCTGCTGTGAAAAATGTGCGTTTTAACCTTTGCAATATGTTAATAATTAATATGAACTCACACCAATATGGCATCTTCATAAAAAACACAGAATTCTCACACATAAAACCTTTCGAGTATAAAAGAAATAAGCTACCCGCTAAAGGTTTTCTGAGAAAATACCCAATGAAGGAGGATCTCATGGTTTGAATGTACAGACTTTTAACCAGATCTACAGTTCTGTGCAGATAGGCCCCTTGCTCAGTGACTAACGCTGCCACTAAGAACTCTACAGAATAAAATACATGCTTCATTAGTCCCCCAGCTGAACTCAGAATCCTCTGGCTCAGAATAAATCTCCGCCTTTAAAAATAAATTCTCTTCTGAATTAGCATCTCAGAATCATTAATCTTTGGGGTGACCCTTCCATTTCGTTTGGAAGAGAGTTGCCGCATTTCTCAAATGTCTTTTTTCTTTTGGCAAACCATGATTTCATGGAGAGAAGGAGAAATCACAAGCTCTTTCTTCTATGGCTTCCCTATTCTCACCCCCAGGGTAGCTCCTTTTCCCTTCTCAATGGAAACATCTTAAATCTAAACTCAACAGAGAGCCATCTACTGAGTCAGGAAGGAATGAAAATTTAGCTTCAGGTATATGTAACAATAAAACTGGACTAGGTGAAATTATTATTATAAATTTCAGGGGGGAAGAACGATTGATGTTAATAAAATCTTATGCAGTTAAAAATGGTTGGGACTCTCTTCTCTCTTGCAAGGGCTTTATCATGTGGACACTGAACTTGATTATTCCATGAAGTGATCACAAGAAATTAACAGTGCATGTGTTTAATAGGGCAAATGAAAAGATGACGTTTTTGTGCAGTCGGGATAAACAATACCTTGTTTTACTCAACGTGTGTGATACTAATGGTGTAGATGTGTTTATTATTACGCCAGCAGTAATTGTATATATTTGTGGGTTTCTAATGTGGTATTTTGATATACATACGCATACATTATGAATGATTAAGTCAAGCTAATACATACATCACTTTACATACTTACAACCTTGGGGGGTGCAAACACTTAAAATCTGCTTCCAGCAATTTTGAAATATACATTACTGTAACTACAGTCACTATACCTATTTGCTTATATGTTAATTTTCCCAGGTGGATGTTTACTTAAAGCAGAATATACCTATACTCACCATCACCTTCCACTGTGGAGACTGCTGGGCCAACTCAAAGAGGAGACTGCGCTGGCTTAGAGTGCTGGGTTCCTCGATTTGCTTTCCTCTAGCCAGGGTATTCACCGGGACAACCCATGTGCATCACCACATTCTGGCATTCTTCAGCCAGAAATGACTCCCTTAGAGCTTGCCAACTGCCCAGTCCTTCCAAACTCCTCCTCCTTCTCCTGCTAGGTTAATCTTCACACAAAACCTTCACCATTGCAACCTCCATGCTGACCAAACCCTAATGGCTCCCCATCACCCAAAACAGTGTGGTGAGCCTATGGCCGCACACATGCTGCAGCGGGCTGTTTATATCACTGAAAGCTATAGAAGGTTCGCCCTCACTGGCCTAGTGGAAAATCTACAGTTGATGGAGCCCAGTGCAGCCCCACCCTATGGCCTCCTGCCCGGCTGACCTGGGCATTTCTCTCTGCAGAGCCATGAGCATTCCTGCGAGGGAATCTGCTCATCCCTCCGACCTGGGATGTCTTTCAGACAGCAGCTCAAATTCTTCCCCTAGATTTCGATGTTCTCATTACCAGAAAGAAATGATAAATATTTGAGATGATGGATGTGTTAATTATTCTGATTTGATCATTACACAATGCATACATTTATCAAAACATCATTGACACACTGCACTACGTGTCAATTAAAAATTAAATAAAATAACCTCAAATTCTGCCTCTGCAGGTCTGCTCCAACCCTGCTTCACACATAGTCTTTTTCTTCATTTTCCTTTTCAAAGCCATCATTCCTGGTCTCTCACTTGCTACTCCGTCCTGCCTTACTGAGCGCTTCAGCATGTCACTCGCTGAAGTCTCGCCAAGCTCCTAGTGGCAGGAATCGTGTCTAATGTTCCTGCGCACACACTCCATACATAACATAGTGTCAGACTCATAGTGAGGACCGAATTTAAATTTTATTTTAATGGTACATTTTAGATGTACTGAAGTAATAATTTTATCATTTAAACATTCTTTTTTTTTTTCCTTTGCAGTGCTGGGGATGGAACCCAGGTCCCTGCACATGCTAGACAAGGGCTCGGCCACCGAGTCACAACTTCAGCCTCCCGACATTCTTTTGTGGCTTCTTCCTTCAGCAGGAGGCGAAGCATGAGACTCGGAGATACTCTAAACCTCTAAATCTGTGTTTGTGCGCAGTACTTGTCGATTTTAAAAGCAAGTACCAGGTCTTTTAAACCCTGTCAATTCCACCTTTAGTCTCTTGTAATTATTAGAAGTAGTACAAGATACTGAGCCTTGGGGATCCTTTTCCAGAGCACAGACTCATCCTATGGTGGATCCACTAACTCTCTGCCTTACACTCCAGGTTGGGAGAGAAACTCCACCACTTCACTTGGGTCCTCTGAATGTGCCCACTTGGAGGGCAGACCTGAGATTTGGGACAGAGTTTACTTTGGGCTATCTGACAAGACAGGGCTTCTTCATCTACTCTGTCTTGCTACTTCACAGGCAAGGGAGACTTATCTGTTGTCACCCAGACTGGTTCCTTCCCCTACAGTGTGGAGATCTGTCAGGGTCCTGAAACTGGGAACACAGTGAAAGTTTATCTATCCAGTTTACTCTTAATGATTGATGGGAGACTGGGGCACGAGCCACATACACACCCCTTTCTTAAATCCTCAAAATACACTAAGCCTCTTCTTTAAAATACCTTTTATTTACTCTCTGCTGTGTCCAATCCTGTTCTCATTTTAATCTGTGACACTTTCTCTCTCCTACTTCAAAAAGGTTTACAAGACCCTCTGGTGGGGCACTCGGGCCCATGATGGGTGGATCTGATCGCTACCTTCCCACCTGCGCATTCCAAGGTTGGTAGAAGCCTTGTCTCGTCCCTGGTCAGTGCTGGCTGGGGAAGGGGAAGCTTTTCTTTACAGTGGCCTTAGCCCACCAATGTGTGGATGTCCTGAGATGCTCACAGCTAAATTAAAACTCAAACACTGGTACATTAATCTCTTCTCTTCCCTCCCTTCCTAATTTCCTTCCATCCTTCCTTTCCGTTCCTTCCCTTCCCTCCCTCTCTCCCTCTCTGCCTGCCTTCCTTCCTTCCTTCTCTCCTTCCTTCCTTCCTTCTTTCCCTCCTTCCTTCTAGAACAGAGACAGTCCACACAATGTCACAGCCTCTTGCAGCCACTTGGACAACCTTTCCAGGATGCCAGGCCTGGGAGCAGAGCTCACAGCACCCCAGGTCTCTGCTGTCTCCTCTCCCTGCTTGAAAAATGCAAAAACTGCTCATTTGCTATCAAGAGAGTCCTTAACTGCCATTTAGATGACTTTAACTTCAAGTCCACTGGATTAAGGTCATTTAAAAAGGTCTGCAGACCCTGCTTCATGGGAGAATTTTTTTTTTAAAGTCAAACTAAAAATAAAATCAGTGACAGCAAGGGAGATGTAGATTATGTCAGAATGACTGCTGTGGAAGAAATGCTATTACCACATTTGGTTTGCAGATTGGCAAGAAAACAATAGTATGAACAAAAAATGCATAGGACATTAAGAAGTTGGATAAGTTTTATTTTTTGAAATACATCAATTTTGAAAAAGTCTTTTAAAATGTATTTACTCCAATTTGTACCTAGTATTATAGGGAATAATGCACTTCCTTTAAATAAATCTCCAGTTATCCCTAATTATAAAAATTTCACCACTTTTCCCATCTCCCCTTAAAAGGATGGCTGAAGCACCCCACGGAGTTGAGCCCAAATCCCGGCCCCGCGTCTAAGGCAGCTCTGAGCATGCCCGCTCCTGCAGGCTGGGTCCCCAGCAGCAGCGGGTGTGCGGACTGGCAGAAAGCTCAGCTCATGTTTTCACGTGAACCTCCTGCCATGTTCAGTTCCACCTCAGTCTCCAGAAACCCAGTGTAGGAGGCCTACAGCACACAGCGGCTGGCCAGGGCAGCCCCCGTCCCAGCCCCCGTCCCAGCCCCTGTCCCCAAGTCCAGAAGAGGTGGCACATACGAGCAATCGCAAGATTACATTGTTATGAGAATCATCCTTAGGTGAGACAGACAACGAACTCTTTCAGGATCCTGCGCCCTTTCAATACCTGATTATTCGGGCAAGTGTTAGCAGTGCGCTTGCTAATGTAGTATCTGCTTGGTTTGTGAGGTCCATTTTTTTTTTTAAACAACACAATATCTCTGTTTGCAAGATATCATAGTGTGCATTATTGGGAACATGGTTATCATACTGTATTATAATTATCACTTAAATATATGCACTCTTACCAGAAAATGTAAGTTTTTTAATGGTAAAGCAATACAGATATATTTAAATGCCAGTTACTATGGTTAGCAGTTAATAAACATCTATTTTTATTGCTAATAGATTTATTATTAAGCTATTCTAATAGTTGGCAATTATTGAGTTCTTATTATAAAAGGCCATGTGCTAAGCTCTTTCCATACTTACCTGATTTGACCCTTCATCACACCTCTGGGAGACAGGCATTACTACCCTGTTCACAGGTGAGTGAACCAGAACCGGGCATGTTAGGTAAGAAACTTGCTCCAGGCATCCAGCTGTGCCGGGAGGATACAGGCCTCTCTCTGGGGTTTGGACTCTAAATAGGCAGGTGCCTAGTGCTGCACCAAACACCCGTAACATACATGATTCTAGGTGCTACTTCTCTTCAAGACTTCTAATTGAAATCAGCAATTACAGTATTAGCAACTTCCCAAACACTTTCATATACAGTCATATAAACTGTGCACCTACATGTTTCAGCAATAAGCCTAATATTCAGCACACTTCAGACAACTTCAAAGGAAGGGATGAAACAGTATATTCCCAATAAAATACAAGGATGGGAAGGCATAACCCTAAAAATAAGACATTGTAAAACTTCACTGTAATTTGAGAACAAATGAAGAGAGTAGATGACGGAAATGTTGGGCTAAATTACAGACAGTTCACCTATAAAGCACAGACGTCAAGGACAAAATTATATCTAATGTCAAGTGAATAAAAACTGTCAATTAAACAGAAGCTTTAGCATATGTGTAATGTTTGAACCTCACAATTTTAAAATAGCATTTCATTCTTCTGTATCCTATTTAAAAACTATATTTTATACACATTCAAGATTTCACAGATACAAAAGTAGAAATGTTTATCCAATTACTGAGTGATTATTACATTAAATTTTCTAACTACTCCAGCATCAGTAGATACGTATATTACCCTTTTCTTTCTTTCTTCCTAATTCATCAGTCTCTCCCTTAAAATCGTACGAGTCATGCAGTTTTTGAAATCACCATGGCACAATGACTTTTAAGTCTTTCAGCTGGACAGTTAACCTCTGTAACTTTAAGAAGTCTTCGTCTTTCATGTATTTAATCAATCACGTCCACTTCTGAAAAGACTAAAGCATGTACATCAAAACTGTATCTTTTTTTTTTTTTTAAGCATGCAGCTGCCTTTGTCAAGCATTGCATCTTTTCAAGGCAATGTCAGCAATGTTATTCTTGGGTCTCCTTTTCCAGAAGAGGCCAATGAGGGCTGAACAATGGAGCCGATGAGACACTTAATCAATAGCGGTCACAGCCCCCCTTTTTTTCGGTTTATTTTTTTCTAGCCTCCAGAATCTTTATTTTCAATGAGGTTTACAATATTAAAGTAAGAGAACCAAACCTCACTCTCCACTGGTTTCAAGTAGTAGGTGGAGAACATTCACTGACTTAAAAATAATGGTGCAACTGCATGCTGCAAACCTTTAAAAAATTCATTTTTAGACTTAAAACCTAGAAGCGGGACAGATATGTTGCCTAGAAATAAAAGCACCCATTTATCAATTCTTTCTTTTTCTCATACTCCAAATAGATTCTTAAATATCAGCGTCTTGCAAAGCAAAGCAAAAGGTTTCAACACATGTCCTCTGAGATGTTATGAATAATAGATGTGAAATACGTTTATTAGTAGAGGTGCCGTGCCATTGTTTCTGAACGATGTTGACACATGTCGTCTCAACATGCGCTCTCCTGCTGACAGATTTATAGGAAAGGAGTAAAACCATCGCATAACAGCCCCCATGACCCCTCCCCAGGGGCGGAGGCAGGTTTTGTGGGCCCTTGAAGGCTATAAAACTATCTTTTTAACAAAAGCTAAATCATGAGGATAGAATTAGATACAGGGTCTTGGAGGAGGATCATGTGGCTTCAGAGCCCTGAAACGTAAGCTTGATTAATTTCACAGCAATGTGCCACCGTCCAATATACCAGAAAACACGTGCTTCCTGCTTGCACCAGGTGAGCGGTGGAAGAGCTGGGCTTTTGGTTTGCTCTTCTGGGCCCTACTGCGGCCTCCGCTGGCCTCCTCTCGAGTCTCCATCTCAGCGTGGCACATGTGCTAGTGTGCAGCAGGAGCAGTCACAGGGCATCTGTGCAGTCCGCTCTGACCACCCCAGAAAACTACCCGCGGCCACTTCCACACAAGAGGCAGCAGAGAGGTCTGAGTCAAGGCGGGCGAAGGGCTTTGACACTGCACGATTTGGGAGATGGACAGGAGGACATGTGACCAGGTGAAGGTTCAAGGTTTTAATAACTAGCTTTATCTAACTGGCTCTCTCTCTATGGGTTTTGTTCACAGCTGTGGGTTAAATCCACCATGGACTGAAAATATGGGGGGAAACTGCATTTGCACCAAACACATCCAGCCTTTTGTCTTGCCCTTATTCCCTACACAATAGAGTATAATAACTATTTACACGGCATTTACACCATTAGGTATCCTAACTCCTCGAGACATGATTTCAAGTACGCAGGAGGATGTGTGCAGGTTCTGTGCTAGTGCTGCACTGTGGGTACAAGGGACCCACGTGCCTCTGTCCTCTAAGGGGTCCCAGGGCCTGTTCCCGGGCATTCTGAGGGAGACTGGACGTTCACACGCTTTCCTTCCAATAATCTGCCTCTGGTATTACTTTCCAATGGAAAATCGGAAATACAATAGAGAGTGGAGAGGAAGAAGAAGGCAGAAGAAATAACGCAAGCGTTTAGCCACTGCTGAAGACACAACAAAACAAGCCCTGCCTAGAACAGCGAGGGTCTGAGCAGGCAAACCACGTGTGCACGGAGCGTGCAGAAGCCCTGGCCAGGAGGAAGAGCTTTTGATTTCTAGGAGTTCAGCCCTTTCTTGCAGCCCCTGGCTTCTCAGGCATGCAGAGCACACTGCTGTCCTCTGCCCCTGCCATCCGTCCTTCAAACAGCAGGGGGGCGAGAAGAGCCTTTGGTGTGCTTGGACTCCTCCTCTGGGCAGGAGTGACCTCCGCATGGCCCTGGCCTGCCAGCTGCACTGTCCCCACCTCCAGCGGTGGAGGGGAGCGAACCAGCAGTCTGTTTCCCTCCCCATGGCGGGAGTCTCCTTGACAGTGCATTGAGGGCTGGGGAGGTGGTTTCAAACTTTGTTTTCCTCATCATCTGGGTAGACTAAGAGCAACACATCAGGAGATCACCGACTGCCACTGGAAAGACAGTTTGTCACTCAGTCCCCAGGAGCAGAAGCCAGGCCAGGAGCAGAGGCCCAGGAGCAGAGGCCAGGGTGGAAGGGCATCCAGGGAAGTGCCAGGGTTAGTCAGGAGGCGGGGAGGAGAGGGGAACACAAGAGAAAGAGTGTCTGTTGTATTTTCCGTGGGGTTATTTAGTAAAGTGGAGGAGACAGGTGTAGGAGTGGCTACGTGGAATGATTTCAGGGGGTTCTAAGCATGGGGATTATCTCTAGTTACCTGGGACCTGCCCCTGCAATGACTAGGACAGAGAAGTGTGCAGAGTGTGACACACCCATAATGTAGCTGACTGAGCTCTCAGTGGGCTCCAGGCTGGCTGGTTTGCATATGAAAGGCTGCTCTCTGCTGCTGGCTAAGAATGAGCCAGCCTGGGGAGGGCGGCCCCTCCAGGGTCAGCCAAGCTGGAGATGCCAAAACATCCGAAATGCAGACTGAAGAGGCATGATTCATAAGGCAGGCAGGCAGGAGCAGCACAGCCTCCAGAGGGTCACAGTCTACAGCAAAGGCAGCAGATTCCATCCAGCGTGAGCAGGAAGCTGGAGCTGTGAAAGACTCCCCGCCCCTCTGTTCCAGGTTGGGACACGAGGCGGACAGCTACAGAAGGGTGTGACACCCCACACTGAGAAGGCACACCCAAGGGGAGTGTTATCCCCATTTTACAGACGAAGACACTGAGATAGAAGCACCCTTCCCAAGGACACCTAACTAGCAGGTGGTAGAGGCGGGCTGTATCCAGATCCAGGATTGCTCTAGGACCTTAGGCCCAGGCCTGAAGGCCTACCACCTTTTAGGGTCCCACACCAATGCGTGAGACCTGAAGAGGGAAAATAATATGAGCTCCAAAATAAAAAGGGAAAGCTAGAGTATCAAAATGAATAAACAGCTAAATGCTTACAAAACACATTAGGTAGTTTTTATTAACAATATTTAGTATTCCTTAAAACAACCCATTACCCTTGAAAATAGTATGTACCTTAATTTTTTTTTAACTTTCCAAGAATTCTTGGGTTTGCTCAATAACAAAACCAACTGTACGTTAAATGAATTGCTCAACATCAAATAACTCTAAAAGCAAAATTGTAACACTTGAAAAGTTTTAAAGCATTTTTTTAAAAAAAGTATGAATGTGGGATGTGGGATGGGGCTTCCAGAAGGAAACAGGTCTACTGCCCTAAAGGTCTTGAAACGACTCTGCCAGTCTGCCTCTCCCCAAATCCAAGCTCCTGCACCCACATTCTTGGCCCAGGACATCGGGCTGGAAAGCAGCTTTGAGGTCCCTCCCAGAATGGCCCCCCAGGATGACAGCTCCGGGGCTCGCTCCCTACTCACCACAGCATTTGCCACTTTCAACACTGACTGAATGATTCCACCTGTTCAAAGGTGGTGAGACGGTTCCCATGCAGGCAAGCGCCACGCGAACTTCCTGGAATGTCTGTCTAGGGCACCAACCAGGGCAGCAGACCCAGGCTCTCCACTGACTGCTCCCACGCCTTGGCATGGACAAGTCCCTGCACTGGGCTGGCCTTTATTTTCCTTATTTATGAATTGCAGGACTTGAATTATGGCCAAATTGAAGGTTTCTTGACCTTTAAAGTCTTTTATTCCACACTGAAACATATAGGTCTCTTCACACAAAAACATGATCCTCCAAACCAAATGAGCAGGTAAGACTAGCACTACAGGCTCTGGATACACGGAGGCCACACAGGGAAGCCAGAAAGAACAGGCTCTGGACTGCACCGTGGGGTTTGGGCCTCTGAACTGAGGCCTAGGAGTGACTCCCCTAACTCCGGCTCACTTGTCTGTGCAGCGGGGACAGCATCTCCCGCAGGGCAGACCCTTGCAGGACACTAGGGCAGGAGTCCTGCCTCCTTTTGGGTGTCTCACTGTGTCCCTTCCAACAGATTCAAATACACCCACATCCTACATTCATTGAAGAATGCTTTAAAACTCTCCTACCGTGGCTGCCGTAAAGAACTGAAGCTTCACCATAATGCCTGCCCACAGTAAATGCTTAGCCAACATGAATGTTACTGGCTTGAACTTTCAGCTTTCATGAGTTGAATTCCACAGCCATAAGGCTTGCCTTCTAACAAAAATAAGCACCACTTCAAGAAATCTATATGTAGTCAAATTCACCAAATAAAGTTTCCACTCAAAGATGCCTGGAGTCTACAGGTTTTATATTTGTATTGGTTTCTAGATGTAAAATGACTGCAAGTCTAAAACTCTCTGGTCAGGTTTGGCAATGAATTCGGTACCTCCAAAATGCAGTAATATTCTTTTGAGTTTGAGAACAATATCATATCACTTACCCAGAGTCAGAAAAATAAATATAAAACCATGGGCCAAACCTCATATTTATCGTTTAGGCTATGAGGTCCATTTTAATGGCTAACAGAGCAAGAAGTTGAAAAGTCGTACTATTTCATTTTTTAAACTGGTCCTCTTTATCACCGTACTGTGACTTATGGGCTGAGTGTAGCCTACCACTTGCTTTTGTAAATAAAGTTTTATTGGAATGCAAAGCACACTCATTTATGTACACCATTATCTGGGGCTGCCTCATCATGGCAGAGCCAAGAATCTGTCATGGATACCACACGGCCCACAAACCCCAAAATATTTACTACTTGATCCTTTCTAGACAAAGTTTGTTGGCTTTTACTCTAACATACTCCTCTTCTATTTACAGAACTGCCTGAAGAATACTAGCTGTTTACATCCCTGCTTACTGATTTAGCACTGTGATTATTTGAATGACATGATTTAGGTCTTTTGGCATCATTTTCTTAAGCCCTTTTCTTTTTTGGAATTTGGAATTTGGTCTAATTTTCAATACCACCCACTTCAAGAAGACAGCTGCCACTGTCTCCCTGCAAAGTTCATTTTAAAGTCACGTCCTGATCATTCTACAAACACATTTAAATTACTCGTCTATTTCTTATTTTCTTCAGGCCTCTGGCATATCCACCAACATTTCATCATGTCTCAGATGTCGATGCTCTGAACGTCACATAAACAGTTCGTCTAATGTAAAACTATGATACCATTATCAGTAGGAGAAACTGATAACCAGGAAGACCATGTCCACAGGCTACGTCCACAGGCTACTGGATCTTGGACGCATTCTCTAGAACCACCTCCTTCTCCGCCCCACGCACAGGATGGTGTCTTATCCTTAGTCCTTACCAGTGTTCTCCCTGTAGCCACCTCTGCTTCCTGTGGCCCACCTTCCCTCCTCCTTCACTAGCAGCCCTGCCTTCTTCCTGCTTCCTGTGGCCACCTTCCCTCCTCCTTCACTAGCAGCCCGGCCTTCTTCCTGCTTCCTGTGGCCACCTTCCCTCCTCCTTCACTAGCAGCCCAGCCTTCTTCCTGCTTCCTGACTGTAGCTCCTTCTCTGCCATCAAACTTCAGCTAACAGGAATCTCACCTTCAAACCAAGACCCTTGTGAAAGCCATTTCCCCAGAGAGCTGAGCACACAGGTGTCTTTAATAAATCCTGTGGCTTTGATGTCTGATTTTTGGCAACAGACACAAAAAAAGAATGCAAAATTTTGACTGTGTAAGATAACCACACACACACACACACTCTTCTGGAAAAATACATCTTCTTTTCCTTCTTTCATCCCATATTCACAGTATGTACTACTTCTTCTGACTCCCCTAATCTTGGCAAGTTTAAACTGCGGTTTTCTCACAAAGGTCACTTGCTCAGCTACAGATAAATAAAAATTCACAAGAATCTCCAGGAAAATCAATACAGGTACTAAAAAATCTAAGTTGATAATAAATTTTAATTCTCTTTGCACATAGCTCAGGAACGTCACTATTTACTGGCACTGCTGTGATACCAGATATTTCAGAAGGGTATTGATTTTGCCACTGAAGTGTGACTAAAGGGATAAATAAACTGCTCCTGGGGTCAATCGATCCATTTATCTTCACTGGTATTTTATAAAAAGTCAAAGTAGCATAAACTTTGATAAATAAATGTTATCATGAAAGAAATATTGCTAACATAAGGCTTTGAAGGAAGAAAGAAGGGACAGTTCTGCCATGTGAAAGCCATACAACTGGCTTAACATTTTAGCGCTTTTAATAATAGCTACCCACACAGATGCGACCTTTCCTAGTAACTCTACGTGGTCTGTGGGAGCCAGCTAAGAGCTAGAGCCACATGGCACAGAAACACAAAGCCACAAGCCAAGTCCTCATGAACTGGAAAGGCAAGGGAAACAGTTTTTTCTCTTTAATCTGAAAGAAATTGTTAGGAGTCTCTAAAGTAGTCAAACGTCTGAATATGTTGAAGGTAGACTTGGAAATGGAGGAGCTATTTAGACTTTAAGAAATCAGGACGGGGTGCGTTCCGAAGTGCCTTTCGAGGTGTCATCGTTAAACCACACTGCACCAGTTGCCACTTTACTGCATTGCAAAGATCCCATAAAGATTTCAGCACGAGGCCACAGTGAACCTGCGACATCAGGACTGGAATAGGACATTAAAGCTCAGAACTCTAATTCAAGTGCAGGAAGAGTGGGAACTCTTGGAAGAGGCTGTAACTTAGCATGAGAAATGACACTGGCCAGGTCTTACTGCAGTTGTGTGGACAGAGCGTGACCACCTTGCGAGGAAACAAGGTGATGGACAGCCCACCCACTGACATATTGTCACCTTAGCCCGGTAACCGCTTAGGTTAAATCACCACCTCCTAGGGAGTGATGCAGCTTCCAGATGTTGAGACTGTTAAACGACTGGAAATTCGGTTGTGGTCACTTTTGAAAGAGCTGTCAGACTCGAAGAAACTTGCCAACCCAAAAAGGGGCTCTTAAAATTGTGCCACTAGGCTTCTCAGGGCCCACCCAGAGCCCAGTTATGGGCTATCGCTTCTTCTTTCCTTCATGCCAACCATCAGGCCACTGCTGCCTTCAAAGGTCCCTGCCCAGGAGACATTTCCCAGGGTCCCGCTCAGCATCTGGCGAGGCAGCCACAAGGATGGCGTCTTCTGTAGGCTGGTGCGATGCCCAGCAGCACACGGTGGGCACTGGATTCCATGGTGTCGGTGGACCGGAAGTGTCCAAGTGGCTGGAGCAGGCCTGGGACCCTGTGAAGGCCATAGGATGTTGGCGACGTGGTTCTAGCAGCTGCTACAGCTGCTCCAGGTAGGAGCAGAGCGGTAGCCATGGGTACAGTCAAAGGTGGAAATGCCCATGCCAAAAGGCTGGCAGGCCTGGACCATCCTCAGGAAAGTAGTACAGCAGTCCACTGTGATGGCGGGTTGCAAGGAGCAGTCCACGTGGGAACAACGGTGCTCATTTTTCTCCTCCTTCTCAAGGATGCAGAATACAGGGTCAGCCCCAGACTGGTAAACGTGGGTGCTCCCTGCAGCAGGCCCCTCCACGTCACACAAAGAAACAGGACGTGTACATGAGTGTGCAGGCGCACATGTGTGTAATCTGTGGGTTCACTGCAAAGTTTCTGATATTATGGCACCAAAGAAATAAGGTAAAGTTACCTTCGCTGGGATTTGTCTCCTCCTCTCTTCCTCATAGTTCTTCTGAAGTCTGTTAGACTTGTCTCCTCAAGGGTCTATGCCTGATTAGCTGAGTTTTCTATTCCTCTGCACTGGGTCACACTTCCATGCACAGTATGTCTTTGGGCTAGAGAAAATCTGAACATCAACCAGCAGCCTTTAACTGGGTGCTTGGGTTGTGCGGTGACCTTGGTTTCTCCATTCGGTTTTCTCCCCCTCTTCAACAGGTCCTGCCACACCCTTCTGCTCTCCCCTCGCTCCATCGCCAAAGGTGCATTTCCATCAGAAGGGACTTGTCATCTTGGTCTCCTGAGTGGCTTTCCTACCTGTGGTCAGAGAACAGCGCCTCCCTCCTTCCGGCGGCCTAAGGCGGGAACCCGGAGTCAGTCTTGAGCCTGCTTATTTCTCTCCCACATCCAGCTCAGTCCGAAGTCTGTCTGCAGACCCTCCTTCTCTGGAGACACCTCGCCATCCCTTCATTGTCTGGTCTACCTTGTGCTTCTACTCTTTCTTGACTCATGGCTGCCACTAAGTTCTTGCATCTGTTCCTCCTTCAGTAGTGCTATGATTTGAAGATGGGCAGTGTCCCTCCAAGGTCCCCATGTTAAAAGTCTGGTCCTCAAGGGGTGCTACTGGGAGGTGCTGTGGACCTCTAGGAGCGGGGGCTCCTTAAGAAAGGTCTTTAAGGCATTGCGGGCACGATTCTGAAAGAGACTGACCAGTTTTTCTCTCTGTCTGTCTGTCTGTCTGTCTGTCTGTCTGTCTGTCTCTCTCTCTCTCTCTCTCTCTCTCTCTCTCTCTCTCTCTCCTTCCTGGCTCATGAGATGCAAGCAGTTTGTCCCACCATAGGCACTCCTATAAGATGGGCTGCTCTTGCCAGAGGAACAAACAACAGGGTCATCTGATCTTGGAATGGAACCCCTAGAACTGTGAGCCAAAATAAACCTTTCCTCTTTATAAGTTAATTGCCTCACACGTGTCATTATAGGAACAGGACGCTCACTAAGGCAAGTGGATTCTCTCACTGTAGCCAGCGATCTTTCATCACATAGCTCCCCTGCTGGACACCTTGATGACGGTGCCCTTAGAACCAAAGGACAACTGCTTGTCACAGCTAAGAGGTCATTTCGTGGTCTGTACCTGAGTCATCTCTGAACTCTCATCAACTCTGTGTCAAACTCTTTCCATTCCTCTGCACTTCGTGGTTTTACAAATGTTTTCTTCTACCTCTGTGCACTCAGTAAGTCTCTGCTTGGGTGTCATTTTCTCCTTTGTCTGACATAGAGGTTCCTGTGTGTTATGGTCATCAATGCTATTCATCAAATACAGACTTCAGATATATATGGAAGTATATTTGCTCATGGCTGTTTAAACCGTAAGCTAATGGACTATAAAAAGTACAAAATTAATAAACAGTATAAGGTTTATAATGCTATAAATTCTTAAAATCTGGACGTTGCATGCAACAATTAGAACTGACATGTTTTATATTTACAATGGGGGAGATAATCATTTCTCTTTTATGAACAGAGAAATTAAGCATTTGTTTAAAGTCAATGAGTAATAAACTCTAATTCCCAGTGGTGACTCTTTGAAATAATGTTTAAATTTGTATGTGCACACATGCATGCAAACACATACCAAGCTGACTATGTGTTTGAGTTTATTTACTGAATTCAATTGTCAACTCAGTTCAACAATGCAAATGTACCTCCCCGATACAGATGTGCCTCCCCAAACCAGGTGTGCCTCCCCAAAACAGAGGCGCCTCCCCCAAGCAGGTGTTTCTTCCCTAAGCAGGTGTGCCTCACAACACAGGGGTACCTCATTTTACATATAGGCATTCTTTTAAAACTTCATGCAAACTGAATCTTGGTGAATCAAAGTTGATTTTAAATGTCTTATTTGAGTAAATTCTATGTTCAAAGGGAAGAATCACCTCAAAATGTAACATTCTTGAAAAATCCAGACTTTCATAATTGGATTTCCGTAAAGTGATATTATAATTAAACTGATTTGAGTCACAGAATGAAACACAAAGAAAAAACAGTGACACAAGATATGTACATACACATTACATATCACCATCGTCCCACATAACACAAACACTGAGACGATTAAGCTGTCTGCAAAACCTCTCCTGCATAATGAGGGAAGAAATATGGGAAAATTTAGCATTTATATTCCTCTGAACCCCACTAGATATACTAATTCAAGGGTTTTATTTTTTCCATTACTCTTAATTTACAACTACCAAGGACACACAGACATACAGAGCATTCCCCAACTCCAGAGGCACAAAAAAAGTTTCCTGGTAGAGAAATGTCAGTTTTCTAAATAAACATGAACAGGTAAAAAACATGCTGAGTTATAAAAGCATAGTGGTGTATAACAATAATTGCGTCATAATTGTGTCATTACATCGAATTTCAATGATTCTTAGACGCTATCTGCATAATATATACAATCTTGTGAATCCTTTAGGAAAAAACCTCTCTAACCACATTATGAATCATAATACATTATGAGACAAATTCCTTTTAGAGACATTAAAAATGTGAGAAAATGTGCATCTTGAAATCCATACTAAATGGTCACGGACTCCTTTCTGCTTTATCCCCTGTGTATGGGACAATGCTTAGCAACAGCAGAATTGTATTTGCTGAGTGCATGAAAAAATAAGTGAATATCTGAAGCATAATGAAATATATAGATATCTTCCATTTGGGAAAATTATGAAGTGGGTAGGCACTGATCAAATATGTAAAAGTAGTTGAATGTCCCTTATTTAAAATGCAGGAGACTAGAAGTGCCTTAGATTTCAGATTTTTTTGTGAAAATCTGATTTTGGATTTTGGAATATTTGCGTATACACAGTGAGACGTCTTGGAGATGGGACCCCCACCTAAACACGAAATTCATTTACGTTTCATCTATGCCTTACACACACACTGCGAAGGTAATTTTAGACTAAATAATTTTGTGCATGAAACAAAGTTTGTAGAGACTGAACTTTCAGACTTGTGGCATCCTGTTGATGCTCGAAGTTTCAGATTTTGGAGCAGTGTGGGTTTCAGATTTTCTGATTGGCAATGTTTAATCTGCAGTTGCTTTATATAGCAAATTATCTCTTCTTTAAAATTGCATCTTAGGAATTAGAATCTAAATAATAACCACTCTACAGGCTTCCATTAAATATGTATATTTATCAGGTTAAGACACAATTAATATATCAATTTAATGACTTTTAAAAAACTAGATCTTGGAGTGATTGTCCTACCATGCTATTCTGATATATTGCACTATAGATTATTCTCCAAATTTTACTTTAAACTCTTATTATAACCAGTGTATTTTGCAGGTCTGGAATATTTTAAAGCGGTTGACCATCTCCTAGGCTTATATAAGGAGCCACAGCCATTTAAATGGGAAAACGTTCTGTTTGCAATTTCTAAAAACCTGCTGATACTGCCAATTACACATCCTCTTCCTGTCTAGATTGTAGGAAGCTCCATCCTCATTTTCTCTATTCTATTTGTCTTCTTTAACTGACATTCTTTCAAGGCATTCCCAGCAGAGAGCGCTTCTCTCTTTGAAGAAAGAATTCAATACCATCTCATTCTTTGCTTAAATTTGC